>JAVLUX010000183.1:970000-1025000 GCA_032164185.1 Moxostoma hubbsi | reverse complement strand
TGTGGCCTCGTTCACTGCCCGGTTCATGGCGTTTCTCAAAGCGTCTAAAGCTCAACTCTACGTGGACCTGCACGTGCCTAATCTCGACATCAGCAATGCAACACTTCCTGCGGACATCGCCTACTTCACATATGGTGTGTAAAAACACTCAAACGCCTGCAGAACATCTCACATCGTCTGATTGAACACATGCTTGTCCACGCAAAGATTACATGGCAATCATAGTTTGTGTGAAGATACCACAGTTACCACAGTTACCACAGTTGATGATGAGTGAATCGCACAAAACTGGTCAATAATATGTCGAGGGTTTTATATTGTGTCGTTTTCATAAGTCTGGTCATTCAGGTAGATTCAGTCATTAGGACGTGACGATTCATAAACTGTTGGAGGGTAAACTTTATTAGCTCAGCTGACATCTGTGGTTGGCATGACCAGTTTAACCTCACGGTTCCTCATTCCAACATATGAATTCTACTATAAATCATCCATGGCTTTTTTTTTAGCCATATTTGTGTGCTGATTATTAATAGCTGGTCATTAATAGCATGATTATGACTATGTGTGGAATGGAATACTTGCATACTGCTAACTGCATACTACATAGTGTGTTCTGCATACTGCTAACTGCATACTACATAGTGCGTTCTGCATACTGCATACTACATAGCGTGTTCTGCATACTGCTAACTGCATACTACATAGTGCGTTCTGCATACTGCTAACTGCATACTACATAGTGTGTTCTGCATACTGCTAACTGCATACTACATAGTGCGTTCTGCATACTGCTAACTGCATACTACATAGTGCGTTCTGCATACTGCATACTACATAGCGTGTTCTGCATACTGCTAACTGCATACTACATAGTGTGTTCTGCATACTGCTAACTGCATACTACATAGTGTGTTCTGCATACTGCTAACTGCATACTACATAGTGCGTTCTGCATACTGCATACTACATAGCGTGTTCTGCATACTGCTAACTGCATACTACATAGTGCGTTCTGCATACTGCTAACTGCATAGTACATAGTGTGTTCTGCATACTGCATACTACATAGTGCATACTGCATACTACATAGTGTGTTCTGCATACTGCATACTACATAGCGTGTTCTGCATACTGCTAACTGCATACTACATAGCGTGTTCTGCATACTGCTAACTGCATACAACATAGCGTGTTCTGTATACTGCTAACTGCATAGTACATAGTGTGTTCTGCATACTGCATAGTACATAGTGTGTTCTGCATACTGCTAACTGCATACTACATAGCGTGTTCTGCATACTGCTAACTGCATACTACATAGTGCGTTCTGCATACTGCTAACTGCATACTACATAGTGTGTTCTGCATACTGCATACTACATAGCGTGTTCTGCATACTGCTAACTGCATACTACATAGCGTGTTCTGCATACTGCTAACTGCATACTACATAGCGTGTTCTGTATACTGCTAACTGCATAGTACATAGTGTGTTCTGCATACTGCATAGTACATAGCGTGTTCTGCATACTGCTAACTGCATACTACATAGCGTGTTCTGCATACTGCATACTACATAGCATGTTCTGTATACTGCTAACTGCATAGTACATAGTGTGTTCTGCATACTACATAGTGTGTTCTGCATACTGCTAACTGCATACTACATAGTGTTTTCTGCATACTGCCTAGAATTTTGTGAAAATGTCCATAAAACACATTGCTCTGCTGTGCTCTGCTATATATCACACACTGATTTTGGCTAAATCATCCAGGTATTCCATGCATACAGGAAATACACATACTGTGCCCAGTATACAGTACATACTGCATACTAATGAAATTAGTACGCCATTCTAACAAACACAATGTGATTCATAGCGATGTTATCTACTCTTATCAATGCTGCTATCTGCTGGTGCAAAACTGATATCACAGCTGGTGAAAACATCAAGCTACACACACTGGCCACATGCAATGAGAGAGAGAGACAGACAGACAGACAGACAGACAGACGTGTATGTTTGATGTTCATTGTGTTCAGTGAGAATCTTTGAACAAAGTCGTCATCAGAATTCTCCACCTTTGAGTTTCTCGCTCTGATTCTATTTGAGGTCAAACCTTCAAACTCCAAACACACATTATTTAAAATTTCCTTTCAATTTGAATCAAAGACTGAATTCTTATCAAATTATGGGATGCTGGTGATCCTGTCTTGATGTTATCTCCAAAACTGAATAAAGTTCTACATTTGGACATGGTCCCATGGTAGTACCATGGTTAATTGGGGACATTGTACCATGTTTTGCCATAAATGTATTTTTTACATGGTTTCATGGTATTAACTTGTATTTATTTATTTATTAATATATTATACAAAGTAGTAATATCAAAAAATAATATGGCTAATCATGCCTAAGATTTATAACATGGTTTTTACCATGTTTTTGGGACACTAAATGATGGGATTACCATTTTTTTAATGGTGCCATGGTGTTGCTATGATGTTTTGGAGGTGATACCAAGATAATAATATGTTTTGGACATGGTTACCGTGATATTATCATGATTTTGGCAATACCATGTTTTTGGGACACTACCATGATGGCTTTACCATGTTTTTTTTCTTAAGGGTACCTTGCTATTACTTTTTGAGTTACTGTAGTGCCCATATATTACCATGTTTTTGGGACACTACCATGATGGTTTTAATGGTACCATCACATTACTGCTTCTTGGAGGTAGTACCAATATAACGCCACATTTTTTAGACGTGGAACAATCAAATGTAGCAATATTGTACCATGGTATTACCATGTTTTTGGGACACCATTTTTTTTGTCGACACTATATTTTTTGTGGTATGTAGCCCCCCTTAATACTCACGGGTATCCGGTATGCTCCTGCTCGATCAGGTGCGGCCTGTGGCACGTCGGGATCCAGACCTGTGTCTTCACCTCCATTGTGGGGCGCCGGTCCTTGAAGTGCCCAGGTTCCCCAAAGCTCCAGCATACAGATTTCATGCCCACACCTGCGGCAGCGGATTCACCAGCCTGTGGGGAGAGCAGAGAGGGTTAGGGCAATCCGGCAGGTTGAACAGTTCATGGGACCGGGGAACTGGTTTTCCCCATTTCTGGGGAACCAGAACAGGATGGGGGGGAAGGAGAGGGGGATGTATGGGAGAGAGAGGGGGAGAGAGAGAGAAGAGGAAGAGGACTCACCAGCCCCCGAAAACACCATCATATAGTCCTCAGCGACGCTGGGTGGTGGCACTGGACCCACTCTCCCGTTCCTTTCGGTAGCCAGGCGATGAACTGCTCTAGTACCACTAGATCGAGCACTCCCTCGCCGTCACGTTCTTTAGCCAGCAGCCACCTTCGGAAGTTCACAGAGCTGTTGGGTTAATGCGAACGGGTGGGCTTTAGCCAACCCATTGCAGGATGGCCTTCTTCAAGAACTCGTACACCAGGAGGTTGGCCACAGGAAGTTGCTGGGCCACGAGTTGGGCTTCCCCGGACAATAGCTGCAGTAAGCGGGCCACTTACTGGGACCTCGGCCACTTCCATGCATCAGCCAACTGCTCAAGGAGCTCGATGAAAGCCTCCAGGTCATCTTGAGTTCCCCTTCTTGGAAAGCGTGATGTGCGGCACAGCCATAGCTGGGTCCGGGGTCGTAGCTGAAGACCCCTCCTGGTGTACTGAGCTCCATTGTACCAGGCCGGTCCTCCACTTGAGCCTGAAAGATTGCCTGGAACCGCTGCTCGAACTCCATGACGGCGTTTTCTTCCTCATAATCCCAGGTTTCGGCACCACTGTGACAAGTCTCTTGTTCTGTTCGGGATGAGGGATTAGGGAGCCGGTTAAACAATCCAACATAAGTCTTTATTCACACACTTTTCGGTGACACACTTATGCTTTTCAGCAGGACAAATGCACACACACACACACACACACACACGATCACGGCTTAGTGCATCTCTCTCTCTCTCCCCCCCCCCATGGTGGTCTGGATTGCCTGTTAATCCATCTCCAGCTCTCACTGCAACACAAAACAGCTGTTAGAGATCATTTACCACAGGTGTCAATCCTTACCACTCTTCCTCTCCCAGCCTCGCTCTCCACAGAAGTCGCTCGGCCACGCCCACATCACCACACTATGTTTTTGTTTTTTGTGGCGATATCATACCTTGATATTGATATGTCTTTTGTGTACCATAGTATTATTATTGTTTCCTGAAGGTGGTACCAGGACAACACCATGTTTTTTGGACAAAGAACCATGCTATTATCATGGTTTTTGGACACTGCTATTATGTTAATATCATGGTATTGTCTTCAGTACATTGAGTATAATGTAAATATGATATATGAATATGGTTATCATTTAATTATTGTTTTTTATCCAGTAACCCTTGTATTACCACCACTATCCCATAATACTGCTACAGTGTTTTTTAAATGTTCTCTGTCTCAGCGAGGAACAGGTGGAGACCATCAGATCCACAGATCATCTCAGAGGGTCTCTACGCCATCGCGGTGGTCCTAAGCTTCTCCCGTATCGCTTACATCCTCCCCGCCAATGAGAGCTTCGGCCCGCTACAGATCTCACTCGGCCGCACGGTGAAGGACATCTTCAAATTCATGGTCATCTTCATCATGGTCTTCGTCGCCTTTATGATCGGCATGTTCAACCTTTACTCGTATTACCTGGGGGCCAAATATAACCCAGCATTCACCACGTGAGTGACACATATTTGTTTTTACATTATGATAGGGATCTTAAATTGACTTCTATTGATCTTAAAAGTGACCTGTGTAATTCTGGGGCTTTCTCCCGTCCCAATGTGCAGAGTGACATGTAAGTTATCCACTGGTACGTTGACTGTAAACACAGGCACTTTAAAAACATTGTACTGTCAGAATCAAATTGAAATCAGACCCAGATTAAATTGAGAGCTTGTGAATTTGAACTCTGAACTGCTGATTTCGACTGTTGACAGGTAGACACGAGATCCCGCATGTGTTTGCAAAATTGCACCTAAAATCTCGCCACTTTTCTTTCCTTTCTTATTCAAACTCTCTTTTTCTCTCTCTGCTGTCATCTTGTATTAACGTGACTCCCTGTTCTGAAGCGGTAAGATCTGATTGGTATTCTCCGCACACATTTGTCAAGCTCATGAGAGAATGGCACGGCTGTTATCTCTCCCATATCGCTCTGCAAATGATTTTTGTTTTAAGTTCTGGACAGCTTGTTTTAAAGTGTATCTCAGTGGTCCATCGTCATTTAAGAGCAAACAGGAAGAGCCACATGAGGCTCCATAAACTGTTCAAAACGACTCCCCATTACAGAAGGAAGCCTGGAGGACTTGAAACCATGTTCCTAAATCAACACACTTAGATGTCTTGAATGTTTAGACAGAAAAACAGACTCAAATGGGACGCTTGATGATATACAGTAAGAGTGCAGAGCTATAAAACAGCGAATTTGAGGATGAACACGAAACCGCATTCACAGCCGTAATGTGACAAGTAGTTGTGAGTGAAACGAGATATTCGATGTGAAAAAATCAACCTGGTCTCAAAGAATCACATCACAAAATTATGTTAAATTGCTCGTTGTACGTATCGTGGTAGTGTCCTGCTGAAATGAACACTAGAGGCGCTACAACAACAGTGACTTTTATTGACTTTCACACAAATCGTGAGTAAAACGGCAGATTATCAGTTCATAAACACTTACTTTTCACCCTGTTCCTCACACAATGATATCTAATGACATCTAAGTACTTTTACTACAGCCAGGGTTGGGGAGTAATGGATTACATGTAATGGATTACATGTAACAGAACACATGTAACGGAATACGTATTTAAATACAAAATATAAGTAACTGTATTCCGTTACAGTTACAATTTAAATCATTGGTAATTAGAATACAGTTACATTCAAAAAGTAATTTGATTACTGAAGAGATTACTTTGCCTTTTATTGTCATTTGTTTCATTTAATATTTAGTGCTTTCAGATGGAAAACATTTATATATTGATGCGATCCAACGTGCATTTTGAATTTGTGTAAATTGTTAGCTTTATGCTAAGCTAAAATGCTATTTCTAACATTTTACATGCACATGTTACCAGACACAATCATATTTATTATCAAGAAAATACACATTGGATCATAATTTCTTTTTTCTAGTAAGACCTTTTAATATTAGGGCAAAAATCATATTCTTGATAATAATTTTTGTATTTTTTTCCTGTAAAAATATCTAAAAATCCTTAAAACCAAATCAATTTGATTGATCTTGTTTTAGAAACAACACTGCATAAGATATTTGGGTTTTTCAGAGAATGTATTTTTAACATGTGTATTTTGTCTTACTGTACTGGCAGAATTTTTATAGTCAAAACACGTGAAAATATCTAGAAGTAATCCAAAGTATTTAGATTACATTACTGACCTGGAGTAATCCAACTGAATACATTACAAATTACATTTTACAGCATATCTGTAATCTGTAGTGGAGTACATTTCAAAAGTAATCCTCCCAACCCTGTCTATAGCGCATGACTTGTTTAGCGTTTGCATTACATAAACAACTACATTTACAAGCTTTTGCAAAATGTGCGGTCGCACAACTGATAGAGCGTTACACTTGTGATTAAAAGCACCAGGGTTTGACATTTTTAGTTAGTTTAGGCTTGAGGTATAGGGTAGGGAGGTCGGTTTTGTTGATTTAACCCTTCGAGCTCTGAAACTGTTTTTAAAGATTCCCTATTTCAGTTGCATACCCAAAATTAAAGACAAAATCGACAAAAAATGTCCATAAGGTGGCTCTGAAAGCGATCAAAAGTTACAACATTACAAATATAATGTATCAAAGTGTCCAAAAACATCTCCAAACAAATAAAAGATAATAATTGTACATACGAACTAATTACACATGCAAACACAACAATGACTAAAGGTTTGCATAGCATGCAGACATGATTTTAGTCATGAGATTTCACAGAATGAGTTTCATTCTGTGTCATTTGAGTCATCATTGAGTGTGTGGTTGTAAATGGAGAGTCAGGGCGGGAGGGACTGACAGTGTCCCATCGACATTGACATATCTCGGCCTGTCAGAGGGACGCATGTGAGGAGGTGTTGATTTTAATCATTCGATGTGTGTCAAGTGTCCTACAGGGATAGAGATTGCTTTTAGGACACAATGAGCTGCAATCCAGATTTAATCAAGAAAGCGTCCCAGACAGCTGACGGCATGGTTCATCCGAAACGGCGAAGGTTAAATGTGTTTAAGCTGTAATTTGATGTGAATACGGAGGGTTAGCCACACACCTGTCAGGCTGAACGTAACGTGCCAGCTTGTGACACTCGATGCAGGACAGAAAACTTGATTCATGTGTTGTTTTGGAACATTTCACATGTGATGGCAATGGTATGGAAATGTAATTTTCATGCGATGTATGTGATTAAACAAACACACACATGCATTTAATGCATGTTTATTTAATAACATTCAATTAAAGGGACAGTTCACCCATAAATTAGAATTCTCTCATCATTTACTCGCCCTCATGCCATCCCAGATGTGTAAGACTTTCTAGCTTCTGCAGAACACAAACGTAGATTTTTGGAAGAATATTTAATTTCTGTAGGTCCTTACATTGCAAGTCAACAGGTTCCAAAACTTTGAAGCCCTAAAAGTGTTTTTAAAGGCATCTTAAAAGTACTCCAGTGGTTTAATCCATGTCTTATGAAGTGATATGATGGGTGTGGGTGAGAAACAGATCAATATTTAATTGATCTTTTACTAAAAATCTCCACTTTCACTTTCACATTATTTTTCTTTTGTTTTTTGGCGTTTCGCATTCTTCGTGCATATCACCACCTACTGGGTAGTAAAAAAGGACCTAAATATTGATCTGTTTCTCACACACACCTATCATATTGTCTTTTATGCTGCCTTTATGTGCTTTTTGGAGCTTCAAAGTTCTGGCCACCATTCACTTGCATTGTAAGGACCGACAGCGCTGAAATATTCTTTAAAAAGTCTTCGTTTGTGTTCTGCAGAAGAAGAAAGTCATACACATCTGGGACGGCATGAGGGTGAGTAAATGATGAGAGAATTTGCATTTTTGGGTGAACTGTCCCTTTAACATGTTTACATGTGGAGGTCATGTGTTTGCTCTGTAATTTGTCCATTATATTTCCTCTAATTTCTGACTGCATGTTAATATGTCAGTCAACATGAAAATAACTATATATATATATATATATATATATATATATATATATATAGTTTAAACATTTTAATGAAAGATTACAAAAACATGTATTTTCTTTAAAGATGAATTATGCACATTAAGACTAGGAATATGCCTTAAGAAAATAACCAAGATACCTGTATAGTTTATGTTGAGTTGTAATTACACTCTTATCCAAAATGTATAAAAAGCACTATAACTGCCCTCTAGTGGCAGAGGTACAAATAAAATGTAGTTTTATAAAATGGATATTCTATCAAATGTAATGATATGCAATAATATGAGCACAAGTGTATTGATTAATTACGTGTGGTTTTATTGCTGCCACTAGAGGGCAGTGTGGTGTCTATGGTAGCCCTGAACAACATCCTGTACGTCCCAGTGGGTTTGATAAAAGTTCACATGGACACTTTGGAAGTCATTAGTTATGAGACAGGCAAACACCTCTGCACCTCAAACAAACTTAACTGTCCTCAGACACCACAGATGAAGATAAATGTGAAGGTGTAAGAGTCTATAAATATAACACTACATAATAGCACAGGAAGGGAAAAAAATGGCTGTGGTAAAACTGTGTTTGCTAATGCTAGTCTGCACTTGTCCCTTTCTCATGGCTACTGCTGGACTGACTATTTACTAGGTTAGGTGGTTGTTTGGTTGTTTTTAAAATATACAAGCTTAAAAATAAATAAACATGTTTAATGGCGGAATTCCTGATGAGTAACTACACTACCCATGATCCCGAAGAGAAAGATGCACCAATCAGAGAATCGAGGCAAACAAAGTGCACCAAAAGAGCTCTGTAGCTCCGCCCACACCCATTATGCACTGTGCATGATGCAATCGAGTCGCTCTCCCTACACTCTCAAACTACTTATTTATACAGTGTCTGAATATTTTGCTATAAAATTATATTATATTGTTTCTATACTTATAATCAACAACTTTAAATAAATAGTTTGAGATTTTTCCACCGTTCTTACATCCATTTCGTAATATGCAATGCATCATGGGATTGTGTTCATTCTGATTTTTTACACGAAAACTGAGGTTTGTGAAAACGCACGTTTCGGGTTGTCGTGTGGACTGAAAACGTATGCTTTGGAAAACGATGAGGCATTTTTAGTCACGTGACCTAGGGTTAGGGTTAGCTAACGTCGCTATCTATAGCGGCGCTGTTTTTCTTGATACTTTGATAGTGTTGTTAAAAAATAAATGTCACTTTGTACAACCTTCACATTGCGTTCCTTCAAAGGCGAAGGAAAGTTTACTAGGAATTGGTGTCCGGTGACGGAACATGAGGATAATCAGTAGCGGTTTTAGGCACGGGCGAACCGGGCATTCGCCCGGGGCGGCATTTTTTCATGTCACATGGGGGGCGGCACGAGCAGTTTAAAAAATTTAAAAAAAAAAAAAAATAAAAAAATAAAATCCTCTGCGCCGCGAAGCGGTTTTCTACATAGAGGTTTTCTATTATCTATCATTTCACTGTGTGGGGAATTGGCAAATTGGCGCCCCTGCGTGCTGAGAAGGTGCCGTGTGTGAGAAGGGGAAAGGGGAGGGGGGCGCAGCAGGCAGGGGATAGTTCACCTCTGGGTGACTGACTGGGGGGGGGTCCACTGTATAACAGAGCAATACTCTAATGAAATTAGTGGGCTAAAGTCAGTCACACTCGACTTTCTTCCAAATAACGCACATTTTATTCATAATATTATAAATACAGGCCTATAGTTCCTGCACATTTTTGTTTTTCTGTGTGAAATGGCTAATAAAAATAAGTAATACAAAACGATTATGTGGTCACCTCACCAAGGTGAATTGGTTTAGTCTTAAGGTATGCAACGATGTTCTCTCTGTGATATGATTACGGTATCCATGTTGTCATGAATAGGGCTAATGTTAATTGTTGGTAACTCTTACGTTTGTTAGCCTATTTGCTATGATGCTTGCTATACTTATACAACAATAATTCGGTTTTAAGTCAACAAACACGAGATCTAATTTCACCATAATATTGTGCTTTGCAACCAAACTGTTACAAGTTCAGTTATTATTTATCTCCGTGAGTTGGGTTACGTTAGGCCTGTAATTAGCCAACTGAGTTTTTTTTAAATCTGTAGGTAGTTTCAAAGAGACGACATTTGCTATTTATTTACTACTTATTTGCTACATGACACATGCCATGAATATGAAGGAGGTTTTTATGCATGTTTATGACAACTGTCATTAAGTGTCACTCGCTCAATTATGACATTTTTAATGCAAATATGACATTATTTGTTTGAGATGCCTTTGTTGACAACTTGACATTACCAAGACATCATAACCTGTCATAAATATGTCATAAAAAACATGACATAGCAGATGAATTATTAAACTTAAGAAACTACTTAGCTTTATGAGTTAACATTACATTAAACTGCCATGCTGGTTTTGACATTGGCTGTCATGAAGCCATTATAACTGTGTCATGAATATTTTTCTGACCACTTTTTTTCCCAGTAGTACAAATTGAATGTCATTCAGTGTTAATACTCTGTCAAGTTGTTTTATAACAGTGTCATGTATACTTTTCTTGACCTCAAGTGGTACAATGACATTTTAATGACAAATTCAATGTGTACCACTGTAGTTGATTTACGATGACATCATTGATGATTTTGCATCAAGGAAAGCCAGAAAAGTCAGATTTTAGTTTTAGTTTGTGTTTTCTGTTCTTAGTGCAATAGTGTAATAATTAGATTCTCTTTAGTGTTTTTTCACATTTGTGTGTAATATATAATATATATATTCTATTCTATATTTTATTTGTATATTATTCTTAATGTGTTATATTATTGTTGCTCTCTGCACTTGTAACATTTTTTATATATCTGATTGTATATATGTTTGGCACATTTATGTATATAGTGTATATTTAAGTTCTGATAACTGTCATAGTTTGCCAAAAGACAATGAACACAATTCTGCACAATGTCGGATGTTAGGAAGGATTTGTGCAATTGAGAAATATAAATTTCTCTTTAAGAGAAATGTTGTTATAATAAAATATGACTGTTTGTGGTTAATTTTGTGTGTGTGTGTGTGTGTGTGTTTTTGGGGGGGGGGCGCTCAAAGGTGGTCTCGCCCAGGGTGCAATTCAATGTAGAACCGCCACTGAGGATAATTGCGTTTCAGACCGTACATGAAGTGGGGATTTTCCACATACAGGATAGGGTTAGACACGATTTAAGCATTTTCATATGATTCAGTGTGGACAAGCAACTTTAACGCTTGAAAACGTTAGTGTGGACGGAGAGCGTTTTGAAACTGAAACCCAGTTTTCAAATGTCTCCGGATTAATGTAGACGTAGCCTAGCCCTAACCCTAATCCCGCCCCTAACCCTAACCACTTAACCCTGCCCCTAAACCTAACCCCACCCCTAACCACTTAACCCTGCCCCTAAACCTAACCCCACCCCTAACCCTAACCACTTAACCCTGCCCCTAAACCTAACCCCACCCCTAACCACTTAACCCTGCCCCTAAACCTAACCCCACCCCTAACCACTTAACCCTGCCCCTAAACCTAACCCCACCCCTAACCACTTAACCCTGCCCCTAAACCTAACCCCACCCCTAACCACTTAACCCTGCCCCTAAACCTAACCCCACCCCTAACCACTTAACCCTGCCCCTAAACCTAATCCCACCCCTAACCCTAACCACTTAACCCTGCCCCTAAACCTAACCCCACCCCTAACCACTTAACCCTGCCCCTAAACCTAACCCCACCCCTAACCACTTAACCCTGCCCCTAAACCTAACCCCACCCCTAACCACTTAACCCTGCCCCTAAACCTAACCCCACCCCTAACCACTTAACCCTGCCCCTAAACATAACCCCACCCCTAACCCTAACCACTTAACCCTGCCCCTAAACCTAATCCCACCCCTAACCACTTAACCCTGCCCCTAAACCTAACCCCACCCCTAACCACTTAACCCTGCCCCTAAACCTAACCCCACCCCTAACCACTTAACCCTGCCCCTAAACCTAATCCCACCCCTAACCCTAACCACTTAACCCTGCCCCTAAACCTAACCCCACCCCTAACCACTTAACCCTGCCCCTAAACCTAACCCCACCCCTAACCACTTAACCCTGCCCCTAAACCTAACCCCACCCCTAACCACTTAACCCTGCCCCTAAACCTAATCCCACCCCTAACCCTAACCACTTAACCCTGCCCCTAAACCTAACCCCACCCCTAACCACTTAACCCTGCCCCTAAACATAACCCCACCCCTAACCCTAACCACTTAACCCTGCCCCTAAACCTAACCCCACCCCTAACCACTTAACCCTGCCCCTAAACCTAACCCCACCCCTAACCACTTAACCCTGCCCCCAAACCTAATCCCACCCCTAACCCTAACCACTTAACCCTGCCCCTAAACCTAACCCCACCCCTAACCACTTAACCCTGCCCCTAAACCTAACCCCACCCCTAACCACTTAACCCTGCCCCTAAACCTAACCCCACCCCTAACCACCACCCCACTGATTGCATGTGTGTGATTCGGTTAGCTAGTTGTGTGTTATAATTGCTCAAAAGTTCATCATCGATATTGAGGATTTTTGTTTTATCGCCCAGCCCTACAGTTCTCTCATTTCAGGGTGAGTTTTCTTCTGAAGTATCCTGTGATTCTTGAGAGTGCTTGATGCTGCTGTAGCAACTGTGAATCATGGGAATTGAGCGGCAGACAGTTTGCTGTGAGTTTCAGCAATGTGGAAACACTCATGGGTTTCTTAACAAGCTTTAAAGGTTAGCACACAGGTTTGGCTCTGTGTTTGCCTGGATCTGTGTCTCGAGTGTGTGTGTGTGTGTGTGTGCGTGTGTGTGTGTGTGTGTGTGTGTGTGTGTGTGTGTGTGTGTGTGTGTGTGCAGGTGGAAATGATAATGATCTCTCTTGGGACGGAGTGTGTGTGTGTGTGTGCGTGCGTGTGTGTGTGTGTGTGTGTGTGTGTGTGTGTGTGTGTGTGCAGGTGGAAATGATAATGATCTCTCTTGGGACGGAGTGTGTGTGTGTGCGTGCGTGCATGTGTCTGTGTGGAAGTGTTGACTGTATTGATGTAGTGCTGGCGAAAGCTAACATTTGAAAGACAGTAGCAGGGCACAAATTTATGTCCCCTCCCACACACACAGGCGTGTGCATACAATTAAAAAAAATACAAAATATATATTTTGTAAACTATTCTGCAATTTCTTTTAAAAGTCTATTTTTGGACCATTACGTGTTTTTTTTTTCCATTGTGATGTTTTTGATAATTGACACTTCACTAAGCCCCACCCTGAAAATGTTACTGACCTATCACTGTCTGCTGTCTGCCATTTCTCTGACAAGCGTTTGCTTTTTTCTAAGAGTCGTGTGTTTGGGTAGCGCGTATTTGTATGGAATTATGCAAAAATATGGAGAAAACATATTTGCCGGTCATTTAAAATGGTGACACAAGGCACCCAGAGAGGATACACATGGTGTCTTTTCTCATTTTTAAATCTTTTAATAAATCTTGAGAGCAGCATACTGTGGATTAATCTGTGTGCCAGCCCAAATGAACATGCACAGTGGCAAGAAAAGTATGTGAACCCTCTGGAATTAGCTGGTTTTCTGCATTAATTAGACATGAAATGGGATCTTATCTTCATTAAAGTCACAAGTATAGACAATCACGATGTGCTTAAGATAACAATGCACAAACAATTATAATATTTCATGTCTTGATTGAACACATCCCATTATACATTCACAGTGCTGTAGAAAAGTAAGTGAACCCTTTGATTTAATAACTGGCCAATTCTCCATTGGCAGCAATAACCTCAATCAAGCCTCTCTGGTAGATGTGGATAATGGATTAGACCTTGTTCAGAAGAAATTTAGGATCATTCTTCCTCACAGAACTGCTTCAGCTCAGACATATTCTCGGGATGTTCTGGTGTGAACGGCTCTCTTGAGGTCATTCCACAGCATCTCTATTGGGATAAGGTCTGGACTCTGATTGGGACACTCCAAAAGGTGAATTTTCTTTATTTTTAAACCATTCTGTAGTGGATTTACTTTGATGTTTAGGATTATTTTTCTGATGCAGCTTCTTCCCAAACAATTAAACCTTAGTTTCATCAGTCCACAAAACATTTTCCCAGTGTTCTGGAGTGTCAAAGTGGTCTTTGGCAAACTTCAGGAGCACAGCAATGTTTTTGTTGGAATGCAGCGGCTTCCTTCATGATGTCCTGCCATGAACACATACCTGTTTAATGTTTCCTGTATATTAGACTCATGAACAGAGATGTTAACCAGATCCAATGATTCATTCAAGTCTTTAGCTGTCACTCTAGGGGTCTTTTTTACCTCTGATTACATAACGGCATTACAACTATTACGTTACTCCCCAAGCCTGGATTTAGGAATGTTTTATTTTTTTATCCCCTTTTCTCGCCAATTTGGAATTCCCAATTCCTACTACTTAGTGGCGCGGTTACTCGCCTCAATCTGGGTGGCGGAGGACAAGTCTCAGTTGCCTCTGCTTCTGAGACATCAATCCACGCATCTTATCACATGACTCGTTGTGCATGACAAGGTGGAGACTCACAGCATGTGGAGACTCATGCTACTCTCTACGATACACGCACATCTTTCCACATGCCCCATTGAGAGCGAGAACCACTAATCATCCGAGGAGGTTACCCCATGTGACAACCGGGCCAATTTGGTTGCTTAGGAGACCTGTCTGGAGTCACTCAGCACACCCTGGAATCAAACTCGCGACTCCAGTGGTGATAGTCAGCATCAATACACGCTGAGCTACCCAGGCCCCCGACTTTAGGTATTTTTAATGGTTTTAAGAGTATTGCGTTGTTAGTTTAGCAGCTTAAGTGCTAAAAATAGTTTAATCTAATTCACTATTTTAGGACATGCTAGGTTTTATAATGCGCATTAGAGTATTATGTTGTTAGCTTAGCATCATATATTCTAAACTAGTTTAATCTATAAAAAATTTACTATTTCAAGGAATGCTAGATTTTTAATGTTTGTTAATGTATTATGTTGTTAGCTTAGCATCTTGTGGAAAGAGATGCTGGTGGTAGGTTTCTCCCGCTGATTCAGGGCAAGCATGTCTTGATCTATTCAGACAGCACCACGACGGTAACGTACATAAATCGCCAAGGCGGCGTGTGCTCTCATCATATGTCACAACTCGCCCACCATTTCCTCCTTTGGAGTCAGTATCGAATCAGGCCGTTGCACGGCATTCATATCCCGGGCAACCTCAATGCGACAGGTATCGCTCAGCGGAGAGTGTAGGCTCCACCCACAGGAGGTCCAGCTTATTTGGAGCCAGTTTGGCATGGCATAGGTAGATCTCTTTGTCTCCCAAGACAGTTCCCACTGCCCGCACTGGTACTCCCTAACAGAGGCCTCTCTTGGGACGGATGCACTGTCACACAGCTGGCCCTGGGGGCTGCACTAGTACGCATTTCCCACAGTGAGCCTTCTTGCACTGGTGCTGTGGAATATCAAGGAGGATGAGGAACAAGTCACCTTAGTGGCTCCTTACTGCCCCACTCGGGCTTGGTACTCAGATCTCATGCTCCTCACGACAGCACCTCCCTGGAAAATTCCTCTGAGGAAGGCCCTTCTTTCTCAGGGATGGGGCACCCTCTGGCATCCACGCCCAGACCTCTGGAACCTCCACGTCTGGCCCCTGGATGGGATGCAGAAGATCTGAGTGACCTACCACCCGCGGTAGTAAACACGATCAACCAAGCCAGAGCTCCCTCTACCAGGCAACTTTATGCCCTAAAGTGGCGCTTGTTCACAAATTGGTGTACTTCCCGGTCTGAAGACCTGCAGAGATGCACAGTTCGGTCGGTGCTTTCATTCCTGCAAGAGAGATTGGAAGGGAGGCTGTACCCCTCCATCTTGAAGGTGTATGTTGCCGCTATCTCAGCCCACCCGACGCAGTGGATTGCAAGTCCTTGGGTAAGCACGACTTGATTATCAAGTTCCTTAGGAAGGCTGAATCCTCACCGCCCAAGCTTGTTCCCCTTCTGGGATCTCTCAATGGTCCTCTCAGGCCTTCAGTGACCCCCCTTCGAGCCGCTTGACTCAGTTGAGCTCAAGGACCTCTCCTTGAAGATGGCCCTCCTGATAGCGCTTGCTTCCATCAAGAGGGTTGGGGACCTGCAAGTGTTCTCTGTCAGTGACACTTGGCTGTAATTCGGTACGGCAGATACTCGCGTCATTCTAAGACCTGGCTACGTGCCCAAGGTTCCTACGACACCCTTCAGGGACCAGGTCGCGAGCCTGCAAGCAAGCTTCCCTGGCAGATGGCAGACCCAGCCTCCGTTGCTGTGTCCGGTACGTGCTTTGTGTATCTGTTTGGACCGCACACAGAGCTTTAGATGTTCTGAGCAGCTCTTTGTCTGCTTCGTGGGATGGCGGAAAGGGAACGCTGTCTCCAAACTGAGGCTGCCCGCTGGATCATCAACGCTATTTCCTTGGCCTTCCAGACTCAGCCCGTGTCCGCCCCCTTGCGGGTTCGAGCACACTCGACAAGAAGTGTGGCATCTTTGTGGGCACTGGCCAATGGCTCCTCCCTAAGCAGACATCTGCAGAGCAGTGGGCTGGGCAACATCCAATACTTTTGCGAGATTCTACAATCTCAGGGTTGAGTCTGTCTCGTACTGGGTGTTCAGCTTGCACTTAGCGCCCTTCACCAAAGTGATCCAGTGCGCTCTCTCTCTCCCAGGTTAGCCACTAAGTTCTTGCTTCCTGGATGTTCTTCCTCCCTAGCCTGCAAATTCAGCGAAGGAATTTGCGACCAGACCCACTACGAGCCTCAAGTGCTCTGTACTGGGGTAGGGCTCCACAGGCCTAATTCCCTCTTCAGGCAACTCCCTGTGATGTATTTTCCGCGGTACAGTACATTGGGGAACCCACATCTCTCTTAGGCAGTCCCTCTGCCCCTGGTCGCTATGTTTGTAGAGCTCCTCCCTCACCAGGTAGGCCCTGCCACCGCACCACTTCCACGTGTGTCTTGACAACCCATTTGAAGTATTGACCACATGTTACCTCCCCGCAGTCTGGGCAGGATGTGGTCTCCGCAGGGTCTTTTCCCCTTCAAAGAATAGGAATGGAAAAGATTGCCTTCCCTGACACATTTCATAGCGTTAAGATAGCCCCGGCCACTTTATGCTCTATGGCGAGATACATAGAGAGAGAAAAGGGCTCGGCTGGCCAGCTTGCTCCCATGATAGTCATGTCACTTGTTCCCTCCTTAAGGGGTACTGGGAACCTAAGGTCTGTATGTGACACCTTTTTCAGGGGGCGTTGGGGAGGGTTACGTGCGGCCGATACAGTTGCTTCTAGCACGCAGTAGCTTGCTTGCACCTGTGTCAGCAGTTCACGTAACATGGTCTAGTGCATGAAGTTTTTAAATGGGACCCCTTGTGTCACTACATTCGACACAACGTCTCGTTCCCTCCTTCAGGGAACAGAGGTTACAACAGTAACCATGACGTTTCTGTTCGCTTTAGGTGAAAGTTTAGGTCAGTTTAACTTTAGGTGAAAATACAGTACATGCCCTGAATAATTTGTAATTTACTTAAAAATAACTTTAATGGTGACTGAAACATTTAAACCCCTATTGAAATGATGATTAGAGTTAGATTTAGAGGTATTCTGTAGGTTTGCTTTGGTTGAATCACTTGTGTTTTGCCAACATTCATTTGTACATTGCTTTGGTCAAAAGCATCTACTGAATGATACAAATATACATGTTAGAGATCTGATAGAGAAGAAGAGATGATGGCTATGTCTGTTACATACAGGCCAAAAGAAAGTCAGACAACCGCTGAGTAATATATGGATGATATTTTAAGAAAGAGAGAAAAACAGAGAGAGAAGATGGGTCTCTGCCCATCTGGGGGCGAGGTAATAGAAGAGAACCCCAAACTGAAACCTGCTCTGTGTGTGTGTGTGTGTGTGTGTGTGTGTGTGTGTGTGTGTGTGTGTGTGTGTGTGTGTAGAGTGTGTGTGTGTGAGAGAGAGAGAGAGTGTGTGTGTGTGTGTGTGTGTGTGTGAGTGTGTTTGTGTGTGAGAGAGTGTGTGTTTGTGTGTGAGTGTGTGTGTGTGTGTGTGTGTGTGTGTGTGTGTGTGTGTGTGTGTGTGAGTGAGTGAGTGAGTGTGTGTGTGTGTGTGTGTGTGTGTGTGTGTGTGTGTGTTTCAAAGGAAAGGTAAACAACTTAAACATGAGTCAGAGATGCAGAAAAGCCACCCGTCTCTCTCTCTGCCGTCCTCTTTTTAATCTCATTCCCTGTTTTGAGGTACAGAGGAGAGTGAACAGTGAACAGTAAGGGATAATGTAATGTCTTTAATATTAAAGAGATGAGCTCATTTTATCATTTTGTTTGCCATGGTGATGACGTCTAATCTCCCACTAATGTTTATTTGGCTGAGTGTGTGTGAGACTCTCCAGAGAAAGATAAATGACACAAAAGACGAGTAAAATAAGACATAACTAAAGAGTGATTATGAAAGAGGATGAAGAAAGAAGATAATTCAGTTGAGAAAGATGGAGGGAAATCAACATGGATTTGAATTATTATATTCTCTCAATAAATCCAATAAATCCAGTTGCTCATGACAATAATATACCTGCTGTCTGACTTCATCAAATAAAACATCAGTGATGGATAGAAACTCGAAACCAGATGTGATACATTAATAATAAATGAGGGAAAATATAATACCTGTATGAAACAGAGCCACATAATTAGAAGAGGGAAAACTTGAAGGAATATTACTTGTAATGAAAAATTAAAGTGAACGCACGTGTGTTTAATAATTAAGTATATGCAAATTCAAATGAAATGTAAGAAAGAGAATATATGGACATTGTGTGTGTGAGTGTATGTGTATGTGAATGTGAGTGTGTATGTGTGTGTGAGTGTGTATGTGAGTGTGTATGTGTGTGTATGTGAGTGTGTATGTGAGTGTGTATGTGTGTGTGTGAGTGTGTGAATGTGTGTGTATGTGTGTATGTGAGTGTGTGTATGTGTATGTGTATGTGTATGTGTGTATGTGTGTGTGAGTGTGTGAGTGTGTGTGTGTGTATGTGAGTGTGTATGTGAGTGTGTATGTGTGTGTGAGTGTGTGAGTGTGTATGTGAGTGTGTATGTGAGTGTGTGAGTGTGTGTGAGTGTGTATGTGTGTGTGTGTTTGTGTGTGTATGTGTGTGTGAGTGTGTATGTGAGTGTGTATGTGTGTGTGTGTGTGTGTGTGTGTGTGTGTGTGTGTGAGTGTGTATGTGTGTGTGTGAGTGTGTATGTGAGTGTGTGTGTGAGTGTGTGTGAGTGTGTATATGTATGTGTGTGTGTATGTGTGTGAGTGTGTATTTGAGTGTGTATGTGAGTGTGTGTGTGTGTGTGTGAGTGTGTGTATGTGTATGTGTGTGTGTGTGTGTATGTATGTGTGTGTGTGAGTTTGAGTTTGAGTGTGTGAGTTTAAGTGTGTGTGTGTGTGTGTGTGTTCGTATGTCTGAGGAAGGCGAGCAAGGTGTGTCCGAGCGGCGTCTGGGCAGAGCGAGGCCGAGAAGATGGTAAATGAGTTCCACCTGTGTGCCACACCGGTCTCGCATTCAATTGAGGGGGGGGGGGGGGGGGGGGGTATTTAAGCAGAGGAGACAGCAGCAGTCGGGGGGGAGAGATGCAACAGCGATGTGTTTGTGTATGACTTTGTCTTGAGCAGTCAATGCCTTATTGTGTGACACACGTTTGACATTTATTGCTCATACACGTTTCATATATCACAGTGCTTATCTGAAGGATTGGGATGCTCCGGAACACTTAATATTTCTAGATTTTGTAGTTTTTTAGTAAGAATTTTTATGTTTATATTTTCAGATACCCTGTGGATAAAGTCAAGGACATTTATTCCAACTGGATGAAGTAAAAAAAATAAAAATAATTAGAAAAATTCATCCTGGTCAAAATGAGCTTAAATATTCGGAGGTAGAGCCGGATGCAGGTAGACCTCGACACTGTCTAATCAAAATAAATACTCTGTCCCTGTGAGTCACTTTACTTGATTCATAGAATGATTCACTATCTTCATTCTAGAGTCAAATAGCTCATGAACGAAGCTCTAATTTAACAACAGGATTGACAGAATGTCCATCTTTATTTCAACAAAGAAATTTTAGGACAAACATCTTTGGCGAAGATGCTTAAAGATGAATCACTCTCAGAACTCCATCTGGTGATCTATGAAACATCTGTTGGGTTTATGGACGAGTTTTGGCCACTAGAGGCCCTCATTTTGTTTCATTTCAGTTTCCCGCCATTGTGTCATGTGTTGTAACACTCATTTACACTTTGAGGTTTCTAGAGCTTTTTTGGCTTTTTGTATTGACTTGGAACATTTTTGGAGTTTCAGTTTGGTCCTTACAAGAGCAACCTCTAATTTAATTTCTATGTTTAATTCTAGGCATGTTTCTTGTGTGTGTGTGTGCGCGCGCGTGTGCGTGCGTGTGTGTGCGCGTGCGTGCGTGGGTGTGCGTGCGTGTGTGGGTGTGTGCGCGTGTGTGGGTGTGCGTGCATGTGGGTGTGTGTGCGTGCGCGTGTGTGTGAGCGTGTATTTATCACTTTGTGTGGAACAAATGTCCCCATAAGGTTAGTAAAACCTGACATTTTTGACCTTGTGGGGACATTTTGTCAGTCCCCATGAGGAAAACATCTTATAACTCAGACTAAATGATGTTTTTGGAAAATGTAAAAATGCAGAAAGTGTTCTGTGAGGTTTAGGGGATAGAATATATAGTTTGTACAGTATAAAAACCATTATGTCAATGGAAAGTCCCCATAAAACATGGAAACACAACGTGTGTGTGTGTGTGCGTGTGTGTGTGTGTTTGTTTTCACAGGGTTGAAGAGAGTTTCAAGACTCTGTTCTGGTCTATATTTGGTCTGTCAGAGGTGATTTCTGTGGTTCTGAAATATGATCATAAGTTCATTGAGAACATCGGGTATGTGCTTTACGGGGTTTATAACGTCACTATGGTGGTGGTTCTGCTCAACATGCTCATCGCCATGATCAACAGCTCCTACCAGGAAATAGAGGTACAATCTGACAATACACTGAAAAACATTAACCCAAACAAGGGGTAGTTCACCCAAAAATGAGAATTCTGTCATCATTTACTCCAAAGCTGAGATCCAAAGGGAGATGTTAGGCAGATTGTTTGCCTCAAACATTCACTTTCATTGCAGTGTTTTTCCATGGCGACTGAGACTTACCAATAAATCTACTTCTGTGTTCCATGGAATAAAGTCATATGAGTTTTGGACCACATTAGGGTGAGTAAATGATGACAGAATTACAATTTTTGGTTGATTTATCACTTTTATGATCAGTATCTTTGTGTTTCCAGTAAAAAAAAATATCTGAACATCTTTAACCCTCCTGTTGCGTTCGGGTCATTTTTGACCCGGGAGAGGCATGTAGATCATTTTTAAAAACCACATTGTTTTTAGTACGGGAATTAATCTTTGGGACTCTCGTCAAGACTATCAAATACACAAAATACAATTTTTATTTTTTTTTCAGATTTTTATTTTTTTTTTAAATAAAATTATTTAAACTTTTTTTTTTTTTTTTTTTTTTTTTTTCAATTTTGACCCGGCCATCAATTGGGGCTTTACACATGATATTATGTAGATTGTTTTTGTACATCAATGAATTAGATTTTTACTTATAAACACCATTTACATTTAGCCTCTTTCCCAAACACTCTCTCACAAATTTTTGTGTCTCACTGGGACAGCACACACACACACAATGTTGTATACTTGACTTGTACAGTTGTTTTGGGGAAGTTGAAGAAGAATATGTTGGGTTCAGAACGTTTGACCATCAAGTTATATTGAGCAGTTATGAGTAACAGGAAATTCATTCAGATTACAAGTAATCCTCACATTAGATGTTAATATAAAGGGTATATTATGTTATTTAGATTAAAAAAAATGTCTTCACGTGTATCACACTGGTTTTACTGTAGTTCATGTATATTTTGAAATATTATATATAAATATATTATATATATTTCTAAAAAATATGTTGCATATTAAATAATAACTTTTATATTTGTCTATTAACATGTCAAAAACATCATTATTTTTACATGTGTGAACAGTTAATAACCTAATTATTTAATTAATAAATTAATGACTAACAATATGGTTTTAGATCCTTGAACTCCACCGGGTCAAAACTGACCCGCATATGCAAAAGGTGTATTCAGATTCTGAACGCAATATGTGGGTTAAATCAAGACAAGTTTACTTTAATTGTGCAAAATTTGAAGAAAAAAAGTATCTGGAATATTTTTCCTCTTGCGATGTCTCGCGCTCTCTCTCGCTCTCTCTCTCTCTGTCTGTCTGTCTGTCTCTCACTCTCTCTCTCTCTCTCTCTCTCTCTCTCTCTCTCCTGCAGACCGACACATGACCACGTCCCCATGCCACAGTAATATATAAATAACAGCAATATATAAATTATTATTATTTATTTGACCACATCACATCTCTCTCTCTGTAGGAAGATGCTGATATGGAATGGAAGTTTGCGCGTGCTAAACTCTGGTTGTCGTATTTCGATGAGGGTCGGACTCTCCCGGCGCCCTTTAACCTGGTGCCCAGCCCGAAGTCCTTCTACTACCTGATCATCCGGGTCAAGTCCGGCCTCGTACAACTCTGCAAAGGCAAAGCTCATCGTCATGACAACGAGCTGGAGATGGGCATGCTAAACTCACGGCCAAAGGTAAGTAACAAAGGCTGCATCCCAACTGACATACTTGTTCTACACACTAAAAGTATGTACTTCACTGAGTGCATACTTTTATATAGACAGTATGGCATCATTGGGACAACTAGCAACTAGCACGTCACAAAAGCTTTGGCAACTTTTTTCAATGCAAACATTTCTTTGTAAATGTGAATGTTGCTTTTAAACACCTCACATGCTTGTCTGTGTGAACGGATCTCTTTTATGCTATTCATCATGTCTGTCTCGTCTGCAGTTTTATGTCTTTACAAACTAATTCAGAGCAGCTCAGCTGCAGACATTTATTAAGAGCTTTTAAATGGACATTATCTTGACAGACTCGATCAAGTGTCACTTAAAGAATAAAAGGCTGAATTGCTTCAGTGTTGTCTGATGTTTCCGTGAGTGTTTTTGCTCTGTAAGCTCATGCAAGTGTGCTGTCAGCAAATGAACTAGTTTTCTCCAGTAGTTTTATCTGGACTTAAGGTGAAGTCTCATGAAACAAAGAACATTTCCAGGTAATCAAAATGATGAAATAAGAAGTTATAGTTTGCTTAGAGCCAGAAATGATTATTATAAATAAACCTTGTATGGTACTGTGAAGTCATGTGGCAGCCATTTATTTTCTGTCACTGTCTCGCCTTTCAGAGTGAAAAACTACAACATAATGCATTCTGGGAAACAAAAAAGGGTATTCTTTAAAGTAACCAATCATATACAGTTTTTTTAAGCCTTCTTACAGGGAGATATCTGTTTAAGAGCTTCACCAACATTTCGTCTACATCATGATTTTTTTCTGCATCTATCTGCATTAACTAATGAACCGCATCTAATATAGTTTTGCAGAAAATTTAGAAAATATGAGTGTTGCCATATGGCAACTCTGTACCACTATGAAATTGCACTAATGCGTTTTCTCATTGTGAATGTTTTATAGAAAGTGGAAGAGTGCATTCATTCATTTATTAAGTGTCTTCTTAATATAATTGCATTTATGCATAAATAACAAAATCATGATTTGCATTTCTTCTTTAAAGATGGCAATGTTTTATGAATGGGGCAAGACTAGTGACTGACAACACTGAGGATGAACTAGGCATCAGTGACAGTGATAATAATAGACAATATAAACGTATGATAACAATTGAATTACATAAATTAATTAAAGGATCAATTTCATTCAAAGAGAAATCATTTTTGGGCAATTTTCCATTGGGGCACTGGGTTGCCATATGGCAACGTTTCCCAAATTTTGTTAAAAAAAATCATTAATTATATATACACCCACACACACACTGAAGAGCCAAACCATTTTGACTGGTGACAGGTGACGTGAATAACGTTGATCACCTCCTAACAAGGCCAAATGTGAAGATAAATTAGATGGTGAGTGAACAATCAGTTCTCGTAGTCAAGGTGTTGAATGCAGGAGAAATGGGCGGGAGACCTGAGCGAGTTTGACAAGGGCCAAATTGTTATGACCAGACGACTGGGTCAGAGCATCTCTCAAATGGCAAGGCTTGTGGGGGGCTCCCGGTCAGCAGTGGTGAGTACCTACCGACAGTGGTCCGAGGAGGGACAAACCACAACCGGTGACAGGTTGTTGGGTGCTCAAGGCTCATCGATGCACGAGGGCAATAAAGGCTATCCCGTCTGGTCCAAACTGACATGAGGTCTACTGTGGCACAAGTCACAGGAAATTTTAATGATGGTTACGGGAGGAACGTGTCACAACACACAGTGCATCGCAGCTTGCTGTGTATGGGGCGGCATAGTCGCAGACTGGTCGGAGTGCCCATGATGACCCCTGTCCGCTGTCGAAAGTGCCTACAATGGGCACGCGAGCATCAGAACTCAAACTTTGAGCTGGTCTGTTGAATCACACTTTCTTTTACATCACGTGGATGATGTTTACCTGGGGAGTAAGTGCACCAGGATGCACTGTGGGAAGATGGCAAGCCGGTGGAGGGAGAGTGATGCCCTGGGCAATGTTATCCTGGGAAACCCTGGGTCCGTCCATTCTTGTGGACGTCCATTTGAAATGTGCCACCTACCTAAACATCGTTGCAGACCAGGTACACCCCTTCATGGCAATGGTATTCCCTGATGGTAGTGGCCTCTTTCAGCAGGATAATGTGTCCTGCCACACTGCACATAATGTTCGGGAATGGTTTGAGGAACATGATGAAGAGTTCAAGGTGTTGTCCTGGCCTCTAAATTCCCCAAATCTCAATCCGATTGAACATCTGTGGGATGTGCTGGAAGAACAAGTCTGATCCACAGCGGCTCCACCTCGCAACTTACAGAACATGAAGGATCTGCTGCTTATGATCTGGTGCCAGATACCACAGGACACCTTCAGAGGTCTTGTAGAGCCCATGCCTCAGCGGGTCGCCACTGATTTAGTGGCACGCAGAGAACCAACAGCATATTAGGAAAGTGGTCATAATGTTTTGGCTAGTCAGTGTATGTATAGTGTGTGTATATATATATATATATATATCTAGAAAATCTAAGTAGGGGAAAAATACTTAACCATTGAAACACTATGTGTATTGCGTACCATACAGGGTTACAAATCATTAAGTCTATATGCAGTATAATTTGGAAAATTGGCATCTTTTTCAGCATGATCGTGATCAATCAAACCTCAGGAGCAGAGAGCTGAATACCACAAAGAAACCAATAAAAAACCCAACACGCTATCAGGTGAGAGACAAAAACTAAACAATGACACAAAATACAATTCATTATGACTTCAGCATGCATGACCCTATAACCGAAAATCATTCTCCCCTTTTATCTGTCTGTCTGTCTCTGTGTGTCGAACAGAAGATAATGAAGCGTTTGATTAAGCGGTATGTTTTGAAGGCTCAGGTCGACAGAGAGAACGATGAAGTAAATGAAGGTAAACATCCACTGAATTCACTGTAGCATCTGTGTTTGTGGAACAGTATGTGTCTTAGAATTATAAGCACCCATCAGAGCTTGACGGTTGCAGCTGTAAACACACAGAACACACACACACACACACACACAGAGAGAGAGAGAGATTAAAAGCTATTTTTGTGAGGACCTCACATAGTTGCAATGTTGTTTCACAACGATAATGATATTAACTATGCCCCAACATGACCCATAAACCTAACTCTACCCCTAACCCTTGCACAAACCTGTTGGCATCAGTCGATTTTTAGCAATAATGTATTGAGCAGATTTATGAGTCTTTGATATAGTCACTATTCCATAGGTTTCACTACAGTATATAAGCTCAGACATTTTTTGACTAGTGATGATATTGTGGGGCAAATCCTGTACATATGTATAGAAGAGTTCAAAACAGAGTAACTTTTGCTTAATGTGTGTTTATTAGACTTTGGGAATGTTTACACTTGATATTAACATCTGATAACACCTGGACAGGTGTGGCACATTGACCACTTGAGTTCGGATTTTGTGGGAAGAGTTTTCATACATGAATCATTTCAGAATTCCTACATGATTAAAAGGCACAAATAAGTAAAAGTAAGCGCTAAATGTAGACGCACCATTTTTCTTAATTATACTTGCATTTAATCTAAGTGCAAACGTGACTGCTGTAGCAGAATTCGCCGCTATTTTAGTGGAGAACCTGAATGAACTTAGTTTCAGATGTGTGTGCATCTCATCTGTGCCATTGGATGTTGATATCAGATTCACTGAAGATGTTGGTCTGCACTTATATAGCACTTTTTTTAACCTTAGAGGTCACCAAAGCACTGTGTCCCAATCACCCATTCACACACACACCAATGATGGAAGAGCTGCATGCAAGGTGCTAGTCTGCCATTGGGAGCAACTTGGGGTTCAGTGTCTTGCCCAAGGACACTTCGGCATGTGGAGTCGTGTGGGCCGGGAATCAATTACCCAACCCTGCGATTAGTGGCCGACCCGCTCTACTACCTGAGCCACAGCCGCCCCAAGTTCTGTGAAGCTTTCTTACATTTTCCAATTGGCTGATTATTGCCGTTAAAAGCTGCATGTAACCGGTAAAGTTTAACCTATTGTTTTAGCCAATTGGTTTATTGGCAGGTGAAAGGGGCGTTGCTGCGCCACTAATCTAATTTGAATGGATGAGTGTTTACACTAGGAGCCCAACATGGTCACATGTGTTTTTTGACCACTTTTGGTTGTGGTTTAAACTCTATGGACCAGCCTGCGGGTCCAAAAGTGGACAATATATCACGAAAAAAGTATATGCTTAAAATGTAAAAGTTCCTATATACTAAAGTTCGGTTTATGAGGTATCATTTGAAAGCTTAGAATCTGAACTTTCATAGAATACCATCACTTTTGCATTTGTAACATAAAATATCAAAATAAGGCCTGAAAACATTTGCGTCGCAAATTGGCGCCACCTAGAGGTCATGTGACAGAAATATTACTATGAATAAAGTCTTTCTCAAAGCACGCAAATGGACAAGTCATATATCAAACGAAAGCTCTCAATCTCAGGAATGTGATTATTCAAATCTTTCAAGCTTCATCCACCAAACTCAAGACTGTTCGGGAATAGTGTGCCATGTCTTTTCTAACTGATCGGATTTAAATTTTTACAGACAATAAATAATCAGAAAAATCCCATAGACTAACACCCTGTCTAATCCGGCCGCATCGCATCAAAAGCAAATAGATCCCATTATAATCAATGAAGCTGTCTACACTGGAAGTGTCCATTGCAGTAAACGGATGTCCCGTTCCATTTTGTGCTGCACACGCTGGCGCTACTCCTGCCAACAAGGCATATTAAAAAGATTAGAACGTTTGCGTCGACGCATCCAGTGTAGACTGCCTCAAGCCGGTGTAGACAAGAGGGGCAACGTTACCTGGCTACAATGCCGGTCTGACAAAACAGTTGTGAAACTTCAGTGGATACAGCACCTTACAAATGTGAGTTGAATGCTTTACCATCACCCCAAGCTGTGTGAATATGTACGTTGTTTAAAATACAAGTGTTGAACTGAGATTGGCTCACACGCTAAAGCTAGCGGCAACAAATCACTTGCGTTTGAAACGTCACATCCATCAGCTGTTAAACGGCAAATGCTTCTGTGTTCCCTTTGGGACGATACTACACTTTGAAAATTCATACACTACATGGCTGAGTGCATACTACATTCAACTTATGCACCAGCCTCATGCGGCCATCTTGAAAATGTTTCCGTTCTAGTGGTACTTTATGGATATCTTTGGTGTTGATGTCAAAGTGTAATTAGCTAGCGAAGTGGATTTATAGGTTAAAGAGATGCCAAAAGCTATCATGAGTATTTTAAAGTGTTCAGGGGATGTCATAACAATTGGAAAGCAGAGGGGGGAGATTTTAAAACAAGAGTACTTCAGAGAACTTCATATATACACAAGATATTCATGCTGTGGACGTGCTGATTTTCTTCTGTGCTCATTAAACTCCAAGAGACTATACAAATCATTAAAAATATCCCTGTAAGTCACCTCTGTCCATCTTCTCATGTCATTCACCCATTGCGTTATAATTAAGGTAAGCAGATTTTTTGACCATTAAACTGGGACGGGGTGAAGGGTGACACTATATTTATTTTATATTCTGGTTTACAACCATTTTAATCACATTTAAACCTCTAAACATGTAGGGAGACAAATTTTAAAAAGCGCAATTGTATTTACTTTATTTGAACTTGCATGTGTAATAAAATGAGCTGTCACTGTTCTTGTCAACTACAGATATTAACACAAATGATTAACAAGTTGAAACCTAAACATTAAGCAGAATTACTCGTATAACGATTAAACGCTTGTATTATGAAAAAGTGTAGTGTACCACAGTTGTCTGAATGTGATTTTAAAGGGGTTTAGACGGGCAAGGAGGAGGCGAGAACTGGCTTGACGATATAAATAATATTTTAATGGCAAACTAAAACAAAAGACACAAACACACACATGATGAACATGTCCGTAAACGATCTCTCTCTCCCTCACCCTCCTCCGCAGTCGGCCTTTATCCCTCTCGGAGGCTTGATTAGCCTAGTAAGGGACCGGGTGTGTAGACTCACGACCCGGCACTGCCCCTCCGCCCTGTCACATTCCTCCCTCATTCTCTCAGGCTGAGGAGCCCCCGGCATGATGTACACCCCCCCCCCGTCTTACGCCCTGTCTACCGACAGGTCATCCCCATCTACCTAGACGAGGGAGGGGACAAGGGGAGGGAAACAGAAATAATTAAATAAGGGGGGGTACTTCCTGTAACAGTGTAGTACCCCACAAAAAAACACTAAAATTTAAAAGAGAGGGAAAAGGCCAACACGGGGGAGCAGTGTGAGAGAGAGAGAGAGAGGAGAGAGAGATGAAAAAAACAACAACTTACTTGCCAGTTCTCCGATATGCTGTAGCTTGGTCCCCGGCTGCTACTCCACCCTCTAACTGACGACAGCCGCACCTCCCTGGGCAGATCGGAGGCAGTCCTCCAGCCCCTGGCGGACAGAATGCCCCGCCACGTTCTTGGGGAACAGATGGGGCCTCCCCCGCCCCTGGCATCGGTTCTCCCGCTCCAGGCGGTCGGTAGCGAGCCCCTTCTCCCCTCACGGTTGGTAGCCGTTCCTCTGCTTCCAGGCAGCCAGGCTGCTCCTTTGTGGTAGATGGTAGTGGCGAGAACTCTACTACGGCGTATCCCTCCTCCTTCCTGGATTTTGGCACCATTGTAAAGGGATTAATGGAAAGGAGGAGGCGAGAACCGGCTTGACAATATAAATAATAGTTTAATGATAAACTAAAACAAAAGACACAAACACACATGACGGACATGTCCGTAAACGCTCTCTCTCCCGCACCATCCTCCGCAGTCGGCCTTTATCCCTCTCGGAGGCTTGATTAGCCTAATTAGGGACCGGGTGTGTATAATCATGACCTGGACCCGCCCTCCACCCTGTCACACTGATCTGCCAGGTCAAATTTATCTCTGCGGGTGTCGCTAAAAACGATCGTTTAGAGTGGCAGAAAAACCTCACGAGCATTTTCACGTAGTAAAGGACTAACAGCATCAACTCTTGGAGAAAAATACTTTCTGTGCTCACGCACGTGATCCATTTTAATCAGCTCTTCTCAGTAGCTTCAATACAAACAGGAAGTTGGATGACAAAATTCTGAAGAGCGGTGCGCGGAAAAGGGGCGGGTCTGAATAAGGTGAATGGTGTTACATTGATGGAATGTTCAAATAGGCCAATGTATTGCTCATTAATTCAAACTCAAACTGTCAAAAATTCAAATGTAACCCACAAATGTAAACAAACTTTTAAAATTTGTTTAAACTGTCAGAGAAGGCTTTGTCAAGCCAACATCAAAGTTCCACATATGTTGCCATGTATAATTTGACACGCATGTAATGCTTTCTCTTATTAAATGTAAGTGTGTGTGTGTGTGTGTGTGTGTGTGTGTGTGTGTGTGTGTGTGTGTTTTACAGGCGAGCTGAAGGAGATCAAACAGGACATCTCAAGTCTGCGCTACGAGCTTCTCGAAGAGAAGTCTCAGGTGACAGGAGAACTCACTGACCTCATACAACAGCTCAGTGACAAGTTCGGCAGAAACACCAAAAAACAACCTTGAGACCGGGATAGGGAGAGAGAGAGAGAGAGAGAGAGGACATAGTTTAGGTACAGTGGCCCCCAAAAAGGTTTTTGGACACTTCAGTCTCACTTATAAATGTCTGAATGTCATTTGTTTTGATATTTTCTTATCTAATGCGAGGCATTTAGGTAAAGAAAAATCCACCTGTTGTTACTTTGGTAGGACACATGTATACACTTCAGGGGAAGTGAATTCATATATTCACTAAAATTCACCAAGACACCAGTTGATAAAAAGAGATTGAGCGGAACTGTCACCGTTTGAAGTAGCAATAGTAGAGGCAGGACCCAAACACAGAGTGAAGACAAAGGGGGTTTTATAAACAAAAGGGAACAAATCCAAACATAATCTACCCTGAAGGGGAGAACACAATCCAAGCTGGAAGCCCGCTGATGCTGGGGCAGAGGAACAGGATGCAGGACCGACTGGAACAGGGACACGAAACAAGACGAAGTGGCCACTGAGAGTTCGGCCACAAATATACCCAAAAGCTCAGACAGAAGTGACCAAACCTCAGCTCAACGTCCCGGTCGTGCAGCGCAAAACGAAATCAATGCACGCTCACGGTCGTGAGAGACTGACACAGATTATTGTCTCGACTGCGTCCCGCCGAGATGTCATAAGCGCAGTCCACTCACGCCAATAAGAGACAAGACATGGAGCACGAACGTCTGGACCCCGACTGCAAAACCGAATTGACAGGGAAGTCCTGGTCCAATCACGCGCTCACACAAGTCAGACACGAAACAATGATGTCATGATCCTGTCACACAAAACCCCAAACCGACAGAGTGACAGGACGTGACAAACTGGCTCCGAAAAGTATAGTCAGGTCTGAGAAAAGCTCCAGCAGCATTTGAGGAACGCAGGTGACACTTTATCAAATGCAACATTCAGACATTTTCAGTGTGAGTGAAAATGGGATGTTGCAGCGTTAGTGCATAAAAGAAATCAGTGCTGTTTGCTGATCAGAAAATGCATTTAAAAGCCACATAAAACCCAAACTCGTTGAACTACATAATTATCAGTGCTTCACGGGATGAGTCGAATAAAAGAGCTGTCATGTTGTGATTCAGATCGGAGCTGGTTTGTTTGATTCAAGGCTTACAACTCTATTGATGCATTATCTGAAATCAACATGCTAATAGGCGCTTTTATGAGAATTCACTCTCACTAAACATGTGAAAAGTGAGAGATGAGACAAAAGAGACAGAGGAGAGACAAATGGAGGCCAGACAAAGGGTGCAGGGTCACAGCTGGTATGCAGGACGTTCTGAGACACTGTTTCATCTCCCTTAAGAGTAATTTCCTGTTCTGAGAGATAACATCACACACAGGAGAGAGAGGAATATTACTGGAGAAAAACCAATAAAAGCATTTGATGAAAACACTGTGATATGGCGATTTATTGTATGACATAATGCAAAAAACATTTGAACTATTTACAGTAATAGTCAACTATACTACACTTGACTAAATGTATGTTTTACATGATCTTTAAAACCGTAAATATGTTTTGTAGATGGGATTAATTGTGCCTACATATCAATTTTCTGAGTTATCAAGTGTCCAGCATACATGTGAACTCTTTCAGTGCATCATTTTTGGTTACTACATGATTTAGTTTTAGTTTTGACGACTTCACTATTATTCTAAAATGTGGAGAATAGTGCTAATTAATAATGCGAAGGTGTGTTCAAACGTTTGACTGGTGATAGAAGTGTAATTGGCAGTAACACAATGAAACGGTTCATTAAAGTCACAAGTATAGACAATCACGATGTGCTTAAGCTAACAACGCAAAAACAATTATAAGCTTTGTATAATAATGTCTTTATTGAACACATCCCATTAAACATTCACAGTGCTGTGGAAAAAGTAAGTGAACCCTTTGATTTAATAACTGGTCGATCCTCCATTGGCAGCAATAACCTCAATCAAGCCTCTCCGGTAGATGTGGATAATGGATTAGACCTGCACAACGTCCAGAAGAAATTTTGGATCATTCTTCATCACAGAACTGCTTCAGCTCAGACATATTCTCGGGATGTTCTGGTGTGAACGGCTCTCTTGAGGTCATTCCACAGCATCTCTATTGGGATAAGGTCTGGACTCTGATTGGGACACTCCAAAAGTTCAATTTAGTTTTTTTGAAGCCATTCTGTAGTGGAGTTACTTTGATGTTTAGGGTTATTTTCCTGCTGCATCACCAACTTCTACTGAGCTTCAGCTGGTGCACAACAACCCTGACATTATCCTGTAGGAAATCTTCATAAACTTGGGAATTAATTTTTCCCCTCAATGATGGCAAGCAGTCCAGGTCCCGAAGCAGCAAAACAGCCCCAAATCATGATGCTCCCTCCTCCGTACTTCACCGTTGGGATGATGTTTTTATGTTGATATGCAGTGCCCTTTGTATGCCTTCGTTTCATCGTAGCATTGTGGAGTGTCAATGTTGTCTTTGGCAAACTTTATTTTTTGTGGTGCCCTGCCATGGACACTATGCCCATTTAATGTTTCCTGTATATTAGACTCATGAACAGAGATGTTAACCAGATCCAATGATTCATTCAAGTCTTCATCTGTCACTCTAGGGTTCATTTTCACCTCATTGAGCATTCTGTGGTGCCCCCTTTGAGTCATCTTGGCTGGACGGCCACTTCTAGAGAGAGTAGCTATAGTACTAAACCATCTCATTTATAGATCATTTATCTAACTGTGGACAGATGAATATATAAACTCTTCAAGATAACTTTATGCAATGCAACATTTCTTGATCGCAGGTCTTCTGAAATCTCATTTTTGCGAGGTCCACGTCAGCAGATGCTTCTTGTGAATAGCAAACTCAAAACGTTTGAGTGCTTTTTATAAGTTAAAGTCGCTCTAACCCACACCTACAATCTCGTTTTATTATCTAGATACCAGGTTGAATGTTTGAATGATGTACTTAATATGTACAAGAGCAATAAAAAAGTTTATGTGATTAGTTAAAACTGATTGTGTTTGTTCATTATTGCAGCTTAGATGAAGTTCAAACCAGATTTTAAGACAAATTTATACATAATTGCAGGAAATTCCAAAGGGTTCACATACTTTTTCTCGCCACTTCATATCTGAATGTACTACTATTGTTTCACTACCAGTAAATTAATTATACATACCCAAAGTTTCAAAGCCTGTTTTTCACCTGTATGAAGAAAATCACAACAGAGCAACATATTGTGCTTATTTTAACTCAAATATAGAAGTTTTAAATGGACTCAGTTTGACTGTGAACATTTATTCAAATGTGCAACGAAATGAACAGAATGCATGTGTCTTGAGGTGCATTTTTAGCACATTATTATTTGAACAATGCAGTACGGAATTTCAAATAGATTGTAACGTTAAAATGGAATTCTCTCCATTTTCAGGGAAATTTCAGCTGACAAATTGAGACAATACTTTTCCCACCATGCTTGTCGTGTTGATATCAAATTTGATCAATAACACAAACTAGCACTAAACAAATAAATGTAGCTTTCCTCTTAAGAATGCCACATGAAAATTACACAAATGTGTTTCAGGGAGGTTGTGGTTATTATACGTCGTCCCATTGTGACATTACCCGACAACTTCCATTTTAATACATGTTTTGAAGTAGTTTCCACTGTAACATCCCCATTCCATTAGTGTCGCCGCTCAACATATAATGGGTCATTATACAATATCTCCCATGCGAGGAGACACTGTCCTCAAGCACACATCGCTTAACACCTCTGACAGGTATTTTATAACCCTGTCAGGGCGACCATGCCAGAAGATATTTACACTAGGGCTGGCGAGTATACGAATGACAAAATAACAAGTGTAGAGTCTCAGATGTGACAGTTGCCATGGCATCAACCGCCGGAGTTCTCGCTGATGGTGACCAGAACGAGACAATCAAGCCATCGTTTTGTTTATCTGACATGATGTGGCACATTTATATGAAAAGGCAGCATTCGCTCGCAGTGTCACAGGATTTATACAGTGTGTTTTATTTGTGTCTCTGTGTGAGTGAAATAATGATGGGACTGTCTGCTGGTTTGGCACGTCTCAGGGCAGATAAACAGGAAATTGTGTTGTAATGTAGCGAAATATTACCGAAGAAATGACATGCATAGTTTTAGTGGTGTTTAAGGCATGCATTATTGTTCATGATTACGGTTTAGGATTTTAGGATTAAAGAATATTCAAATTAGCACTTAATTTTGTACGTTGTACTTGCTAGTTTTAATTATTTGGGGGGTTACCTCCCCCCCATCCCCCCTGGCATCCCTGGCATCCCATGTCCCTGGCAGATACAATTTTGAAAATCATCCATTGACTTTCAGTATACAAAATGGAAGTAAAGCATTTAAATTGCAAATATGTACATTTTAATATTATTCGCATATGCTAATGCTCACGTTAAAAGCATGTAGTCATTTTTAGACATAAGTCTGGCATGTGAGGTATCATTTGAAATCTCAGAATCTGAACTTTTCAGAAATAACCATCACTTCTGCATTTATATTACTTAAAAATAACAAAATAAGGCCTCAAAACATTCACGTTGAAAATTAGCGCCCCCTAGAGGTAATGCGATAGAAATATTTATATTATATAAATTAAAGTCTTTCACATGGGCAAGTCATATATCAAATGAAAGCTCTCGTTCTCAGGAATGTGACCGTATAGATTATGTTTTTGCCCTAATACCACAGTTCAAAAGATTTTCAAAATAATCACAAAGTGAACTTTGATTTTGTAAGTCATCAAATATAAATGTCTCATTTATGCTCCAATAATTGTTGCTGTAAGTCCCAAGTAGCCAAAACTTTATATCTGATTTTATCTTTAGAAATTTTTTAAAACAAATTGCCATTTGACTTGTCTATGAGCTTACTTGGCTGAATAATCCAATGTTATATATATATATGTATGTATTTTCAAAACAATATATGCCATCCAGAAGGAAACACAGAACAAAATATCCCGTCCAGCATATGTCATTGGGGAGGATCTCAGCTTTCTAATGACACCTAGACTGAGCTTGTAGTCCACTCAGAGGCCGAGATATTCAATGTAATAATGAGGGTGTTGCTTGAACTGAACATTAGACTGAATGTCTATGGACGAGCACATCTGTGAGGGATAAAATGTATGTAGTGGAATAAAATTAGATGTTTCAAAGTGAGGTTGAGTGAACACAATCATGTTTACAAAGCTAGGACAACAATTTTTTTTAATTATTTTTTTTTATATACTTTTAGTATATGATTATAAACATACCAGATTATTTATGAATAATTTTTGTCTTTTTTTATTTATTTTTTTTTATACTTTTAGTATACGATTATAAACACATACCAGATTATTTATGAATATTTTTTTTTCTTTTTTTTTTCTTTTCTTTTTTTTATACTTTTAGTTTTATAAACACATACCAGATTATTAAAAAAAAAAAAAAAAAAATTAGACCAATTTTTTGCAATTAGCACACAGCATGTGTGAATGGTGAGCTTTTAAATTTGAGTGTGAAAAATTGTGGGCGGCAGCCCAAAAATGCACCAGAGTTAAAGGGGATAACATGTGGGTGAGCTATCCCTTTAAATGGTGTATTTGGTGACATTATTGTCCTTCGCTGTTGTTGGTGCGTTCACACAGTATGTGTGCTGTGAACCCACAATGACAGTCTCTAGAGCAAAGCCTGAACATCTGGTGATACACTTACAAACACACTCCGAACATAAATCTCATCATTTTATAGCGATTAAACAATGGTTAATTTCACTCAATTAAAGAATAGGATATTGCCTGGCAACTGTCTATTGATGGCCAAAAGTTTAGTTGGATTGTGTTGCTCACTCTCAGAGAGACGGCACATCTGTCTGGCTGTAAGCTCCATTAAAAAGCTGTAAGGGGTCAACAGTCTCATAAAAGCCCATTATTTATTGAGCCTGACAGTAGGGAAGTGCTGCTCTTCAAATGTTTGTGTGTGATTGAGAATGTTTGACAGAAGCCGTTTCATATCACGGTCCTCTCGTCTAAACACACACTCTGTTCTTCAGTGCTCGTATTCTCTCCAGTGTAAGGACAATGTGTCTGAACATCCTAGACGTCTTTCAAAACTTTGGAAAGAGAAACCCAAACCTGAAACTTCTGCAATTATTTGCTCACCCTCATGTCGTTCCAAATCTGTATGACTGACTTTAGCATTTCTTAAAAACGATTTCCTTTCTTCTGCAAAAGAAAGACAGTCATGTGGGTTTGAAACGACTTGAGGATGAGTGAATAATGACAGAATTTTCCTACAGAGGAATAGTTCAATCAAAACCGAAACTTCTGCAACCATTTACTCACCCTCATGTCATTCCAAACCTGTATGACTGACTGTCTTCTGATTGGTATTCAGTCATTCTTGACTGAAATACATTTTCCTAATTTAATAAAAATGGTTTCTTTTATCTGAACAGGACAAAACTTGGTGATTTTTCCTCTATTTGCCATCTGAACATAAAAAAATCAATAAATCAGCCACAATGCAGGAACAAACAGACAAAAATTACAGGGTGAGACTCTAAAACATCCTCAGTCAAAACATACACTCCCACTCACGCACAAACTTACCTACACACACACACACACACACACACACACACACACACACACTGGTGAACTGAAGTGGTGAGACTATAACACAGAGCTTATATATATATAAAAGAAGAAATGGTTTCATTATCATGATAAAAAAGGGGGGTTACACATTGACCCTTCCGGTCAAAAATGGCCGCTACTACCAAAGGGAGGTGCCATTTTTCAATACCATAGGAGGGTTAAATAGTGTTGTGATCCTGATTTCCATGCAATAGAAGTTCATAGTGACTCATTTTAAAGCTTAAAAAAGCACACAAAAGTGTCATAAAACAGTCTATGTGACAACCTGAAATTGTAGGTTTTTTAGAGTACAAACCTTGACGTCCACAATGTTGATATCAACTGCTATTTAATGGAAATCACAGAAATCACAATCTAGAAAATATCCTGGTATAATGGTCAAATTGTTGATGTTTCTGATTTTTTTTGTAATAATTTGAAATCAATTGAATTAGGTAAATAAATATATATATATATATATATATTAAAAAAATTGGTGTTATTTTCTAGAATTCTGATCAAATTGAATCAGAATTTAATATAAATCTAAATCGAATTGTTTGACCGAAATCAAATCATGTCAATTAATTAATCTTATTTAGACGTTCTAATTAAAGAATAGTTAGAATTTAAATGGTACTAAATGTTAAACACCTTAAACTGGGCATTTTTGGGCTGCCGTTTGCAATTTTTCACACAATAATTTAAAAGCTATTCACATATACTTTACATTAATTGCAAAAAAAAAATCTCTTTTTTTAGAGAAATCCCCCTCTTTTTTTTTGGGAGAACAAATTACTGTTTTATTCATTATTTATAAATGATATTTTGAAGAAAAAAAGTTGTTGTCCTAACTTTGAAAACATGTAATTTTGGTTCTGTTCTAGATGTGAACTGTAGGTGTCGCTCTAACACATTCCATCACAATACACAGATGTGAACTGTAGGTGGTGCTCTAACACATTCCATCACAATACACAGATGTGAACTGTAGGTGGCGCTCTAACACATTCCATCACAATACACAGATGTGAACTGTAGGTGACGCTCTAACACATTCCATCACAATACACAGATGTGAACTGTAGGAGGCGCTCTAACACATTCCATCACAATACACAGATGTGAACTGTAGGTGACGCTCTAACACATTCCATCACAATACACAGATGTGAACTGTAGGTGTCGCTCTAACACATTCCATCACAATACACAGATGTGAACTGTAGGTGACGCTCTAACACATTCCGTCACAATACACAGATGTGAACTGTAGGTGTCGCTCTAACACATTCCGTCACAATACACAGATGTGAACTGTAGGTGACGCTCAAACACATTCCATCACAATACACAGATGTGAACTGTAGGAGGCGCTCTAACACATTCCATCACAATACACAGATGTGAACTGTAGGTGACGCTCTAACACATTCCATCACAATACACAGATGTGAACTGTAGGTGGCGCTCTAACGCATTCCATCACAATACACAGATGTGAACTGTAGGTGGCGCTCAAACACATTCCATCACAATATACAGATGTGAACTGTAGGTGGAGCTCTAACACATTCCATCACAATACACAGATGTGAACTGTAGGTGGCGCTCAAACACATTCCATCACAATATACAGATGTGAACTGTAGGTGGCGCTCTAACACATTCCATCACAATACACAGATGTGAACTGTAGGTGACGCTCTAACACATTCCGTCACAATACACAGATGTGAACTGTAGGTGGCGCTCTAACACATTCCGTCACAATACACAGATGTGAACCGTAGGTGTCGCTCTAACACATTCCATCACAATACACAGATGTGAACTGTAGGTGGCGCTCTAACACATTCCATCACAATACACAGATGTGAACTGTAGGTGGCGCTCTAACACATTCCATCACAATACACAGATGTGAACTGTAGGTGACGCTCTAACACATTCCATCACAATACACAGATGTGAACTGTAGGTGGCGCTCTAACACATTCCATCACAATACACAGATGTAAACTGTAGGTGTCGCTCTAACACATTCATCACAATACACAGATGTGAACTGTAGGTGGCGCTCTAACACATTCCATCACAATACACAGATGTGAACTGTAGGGGGCGCTCTAACACATTCATCACAATACACAGATGTGAACTGTAGGTGGCGCTCTAACACATTCTGTCACAATACACAGATGTGAACTGTAGGTGGCGCTCTAACACATTCCATCACAATACACAGATGTGAACTGTAGGTGACGCTCTAACACATTCCATCACAATACACAGATGTGAACTGTAGGGGGCGCTCTAACACATTCATCACAATACACAGATGTGAACTGTAGGTGTCGCTCTAACACATTCCATCACAATACACAGATGTGAACTGTAGGTGGCGCTCTAACACATTCTGTCACAATACACAGATGTGAACTGTAGGTGACGCTCTAACACATTCATCACAATACACAGATGTGAACTGTAGGGGGCGCTCTAACACATTCTGTCACAATACACAGATGTGAACTGTAGGTGACGCTCTAACACATTCATCACAATACACAGATGTGAACTGTAGGTGGCGCTCTAACACATTCTGTCACAATACACAGATGTGAACTGTAGGTGGCGCTCTAACACATTCTGTCACAATACACAGATGTGAACTGTAGGTGGCGCTCTAACACATTCATCACAATACACAGATGTGAACTGTAGGTGGCGCTCTAACACATTCCATCACAATACACAGATGTGAACTGTAGGGGGCGCTCTAACACATTCATCACAATACACAGATGTGAACTGTAGGTGGCGCTCTAACACATTCCGTCACAATACACAGATGTGAACTGTAGGTGGCGCTCTAACACATTCCATCACAATACACAGATGTGAACTGTAGGTGGCGCTCTAACACATTCCATCACAATACACAGATGTGAACTGTAGGTGGCGCTCTAACACATTCCATCACAATACGCAGATGTGAACCGTAGGTGGCGCTCTAACACATTCCATCACAATACACAGATGTGAACTGTAGGTGGCGCTCTAACACATTCTGTCACAATATACAGATGTGAACTGTAGGTGGCGCTCTAACACATTCCATCACAATACACAGATGTGAACTGTAGGTGGCGCTCTAACACATTCCATCACAATACACAGATGTGAACTGTAGGTGTCGCTCTAACACATTCCATCACAATACACAGATGTGAACTGTAGGGGGCGCTCAAACACATTCCATCACAATACACAGATGTGAACTGTAGGGGGCGCTCTAACACATTCCATCACAATATACAGATGTGAACTGTAGGGGGCGCTCTAACACATTCCATCACAATACACAGATGTGAACTGTAGGTGGCGCTCTAACACATTCCATCACAATACACAGATGTGAACTGTAGGTGGCGCTCTAACACATTCCATCACAATACACAGATGTGAACTGTAGGTGGCGCTCTAACACATTCCATCACAATACACAGATGTGAACTGTAGGTGGCGCTCTAACACATTCCATCACAATACACAGATGTGAACTGTAGGGGGCGCTCTAACACATTCCATCACAATATACAGATGTGAACTGTAGGGGGCGCTCTAACACATTCCATCACAATATACAGATGTGAACTGTAGGGGGCGCTCTAACACATTCCATCACAATATACAGATGTGAACTGTAGGGGGCGCTCTAACACATTCCATCACAATACACAGATGTGAACTGTAGGTGTCGCTCTAACACATTCATCACAATACACAGATGTGAACTGTAGGTGGCGCTCTAACACATTCCATCACAATACACAGATGTGAACTGTAGGGGGCGCTCTAACACATTCATCACAATACACAGATGTGAACTGTAGGGGGCGCTCTAACACATTCATCACAATACACAGATGTGAACTGTAGGTGGCACTCTAACACATTCCATCACAATACACAGATGTGAACTGTAGGTGTCGCTCTAACACATTCCATCACAATACACAGATGTGAACTGTAGGTGGCGCTCTAACACATTCCATCACAATACACAGATGTGAACTGTAGGGGGCGCTCTAAAGTATTTTACCCCTCACAGATGTGCTCGTCCATAGACATTCAATCTAATGTTCAGTTCAAGCAACACCCTCATAGTTTCATTGAATATCTCGGCCTCTGAGTGGACTACAAGCTCAATCTAGGGGTCGTTAGAAAGCTGAGATCCTCCCCTTTGTAGTGATATAATGTAGTACAGTGATATAGTCCATAACATATATTTCAGATGATTTGTTTTGCATGCTTTTCAATTCATTTCAAAACCCCTGGCCTTAATACCTCCCCTTTCAGAGATATCCTCAGGAAAAAGCATTAAATCAAACCGCACTACGACAGACAGACAGACTGGAGGCTAAACAATAGAGTCACAAATCAAAAAGATGCTTTTTAAGTCTTTTTTTAAACAATTTTTTACTTATTAATGACTACAAATCATTCACATAATCTTAAGTCATATTATCAAATTCATTGCTTTTTTATCACCATATGGAGTCAATTCTCAGCCCTCAGGGAATTTCAGTCTAAAATGCACCTTTAATTTTCATTCAGCGTTCGCTGAGTGGAAGGATGATTCATTTCCCAGTGGTGGATCTGGATTTCTTTAGGAGGATGTGTCTCACCCCAGGACTGTCATGAAGAAAGAGTAAACCCTTTAGATGGGCTTTTGTCTTGTGTTTTGCACTACCAGAATCTTTGGTCATGCACTTGTCGTCTTACACGGCATAAGAGACATAAGTTTGTAACCAACATTTAGTAATTTTGCCAGCAGACATCACGTCTTTTTCTCTCGCCTCAGACAGGTTTAAGAGCCAGCCAGCCATTAATCATGTGAGAGGCATTTTAACAGAGCTGCAGGCTGTCACCTGCTCACACGCTGGGACAGCTGTAATTCTCACCCCTCTCCACAGAGACTGGCAGCACCTTCTAATGATCACTTCAGGAAACATCCTTTTCAACACTGCTGCTCACTAAGGTCTTAAATTCTTTCATTAAACAGCTCATAAGCTTGACGTGTGACCTGAAGCTCGCAGGTTCCTGTTATGTAGCATGAGGTTTGAATATCTGTTGAGGAGCTTTTCAGAGAGTAATTTTAATTTGAATATAAATTTGAAAGTAATTGAACCATTTGAAATGAATTAAATCTGGCCAATTACGTAATCTGATGATGTTTTGAGTTTTAGACCTTAACGTTCTGTAATTCTGAGCAAAGACAGAATTGTATATGAATTTGAATTCTATTGGGATAGAATAATTTGTATGGAATTGAACCTCTCCGGGAACCTGCACCTTATCGTGGTGGAGAGGTTTGCGTGCCCTTATGATCCTGAGGGCTGAGTTGTCTGGAGCCAGGTGCTCCTGGTAGGGTCTCCCAAGGCAAAGTGGTCTCAGGTGAGGGGCCAGACTAAGAATGGTTCACAAAAACTCACAAAGAGGAGGAGTTACCCTGCCCGGAGGAACCCCGAGGCCCCCGTCTGGAGCCAGGCCCAGATTGAGGGCTCGTCGGCGAGCGCCCGGTGGCCGGACTTGTCACGGAGCCCGGTCGGGCACAGCCTGAAGAAGCGACGTGACACCCCCCTCTACATCCCTTGGGCACACCACCCATTGGAGAAACCGCAGGAGTCGGGTGCGCTGCCATATCGGTGGCAGTGAAGGCCTCGGGGAAGACCCAGGACTAGGTGGAGAGATTACATCTCCACACTGGACTGGGAACGCCTCGGGGTCCCCCAGTCAGAGCTGGTTAATGTGGCTCGGGATAGGGAGGTTTGGGGCCCCCTGCTGGAGCTGCTGCCCCCGCGACCTGACTTCGGATAAGCGGTTGAAGATGGATGGATGGATCATATCAATGAATCTATTTCATGTTGAATTATAATTTAAATTTGAAATGAATTGAAACTGGTCAATTTCTTAATGCATGTTTAATATTAAACATATAATTTAATGTATTTTGCATTGAATCATTTGAACAAAAAATGTAATTAGATTAGTTAATAAATTGTATGTTGTTTTAAATTTTAGACATATTTTCTGTTAATCTGGTCCAAGTATGGATTGAATTTGAATTGCAATTTTAAAGTGAATTGTAATGGAATATTTTTAAATTAATTTTGACTTTATTTGAATTTTAATTGAATCATTTGAATGTAATTGAGTCGGATCAATTAATGAATCTCATGTTGTTTTGAATTTTAGGGGTCAGTTTACACGACAACCTTTTCAACTAAGAACTGAAAACGTTTTGATGCGTTTTGGCTGTTCGTTTACATGACAACTGCGTTTGGGGCCTGAAAACGCAAACTAAGTTAAACAGGTTTCAATGTTTTTGAAAACTATGCCATTATCGTCTCCGTGTAAACGATGATGTCATGCACACACGTATTATGTGTATAGGCATGCGCGCGAGTAACTATAATGGCGGACTACAGGACTGTGTTTCAGCTTAGATGTTATGTGAGCTTAAGAAATCGACTTTTTCTTGTGCGGGAAATTCTTCCGTCCCGTATTTTCGCTTGTCGGATAGTGGACTAAAAATGCCTCCAAGATGTCAGAATACTTATGGTGCGTTCACATACAACACAAATAAAATTTTGTCTGGCATTGCTCGCACGAGTTTGACCGCTGGATTATAAATGTGTTTAAACTCACGCGAGCAACGCGAACCCGCGAGTATTCCCGCTTCTCTTCCGGAAAAGGACAGGAGGCTTCTACGACTTGGTTCATAGTAAAGTTCAACCAATAGCTGGAATCAAGTAGACGCGGATATTTCCAGAACTTACCAGGTCGTCCAAATTCCTCGCTCACTTTCCTCCAAGCGACGTCTTTATTCATCCGGTCTCTGTACATGTGTGATGTTGTGTCGTACAATTCCGGGTGCCCGCTTGCCGCTACAACAATGTTTTCATCCATTTTTCCAGATTTCTTCTGCTACTACGTCAGTACGTCAGTGACATCCGAACAATCTCAATGCTGATAGGCTTTCGCGACAACACGTCAGGCAGATTTTTTGCTCGAGTTGAAAAATGTCAACTCACGCGAATGAAGCGATTTCGCATGTTCGAGTTACGTCATTCGCTTCATTCACGCCGGGCGAATTTGCATCTAATCGCATCTCTTTGGATCTTTGCATTAACTTTGTATGTAAGCGCGCCACGCTCGCTTCACGTTGTATGTGAACACACCATTAGACTGGCATGGAGTCCAAATTTTCCTGACATTTTTGCCGTCCAGTGTCACTTGTAATAATAAAGCAACCTCATCGTCCGGACAAAATTGCTCGATGCTTTTGTGTTGTGTTTCTGTACAAAGTTACATCGCCAACTACTGGCCTGGCATGCATAATACAGCATTTTTAGTCATTTTCGTGGATCCGTGTGAACTGAGATAATTTTGACATCGTTGACGTCTGTACGCAAAACTTATCAAAAACGCAAAGGAAAAAAAATTCCGTTTTAGTACATCATTGTCGTGTAAACGTACCGTTTGTCATCGTATTTTCTGGTCAGACTTGTTTGAATTAGATTTAGACTGGAAGTGAATCATTTGAATTGAACTGAACTGAACTTGAAATGAATTGAACCTGGTCACTTAAGATTATGTTCAATCTTAAAAATAATTATTAAATTCTGATGAAAGACGCAACTGAATTTGAATTTGAATTTATTTGTATTGAATCACTTAAATAGAATTGAGTCAAATTAAATAAAGAATTTAATGTTGTTTTGAATTTTATACCGTTTTTTTCTGATATTCTGTTCAAAGACTGGATGTAATTTAAATAATCATTTGAAAGTAAATTGGAATGGAATCATTTAAAATGAATTGAATTGGAATATTTGCTTGATATGTCCAACAGAGGTTGTTTTTGGATTCTAAACAGTCAGAATCCTTTAAACTGACGCATATGTCGAGCTAATTATATAGAAAAGGAAATAAACACGGGCACAGCTCCAGGAGAGAGACCTGACGGCTCAGGGTGTCCGACATCTCAGCTGGCATGACTCCACTTCTGTTTGGTGGAGTTTGACATTGTTTGATGATGCCTCCTTCCGGGGATGTTGCATGAACGTGGTGGCATGACTGACACTGGCACGGGTTTGGCATCCCTGTAATGCCTTTATTTTCACATTTAAAACATGTGACAGAGCTGAAATCTCACCCTGGAGGAAGACTTATAACCTTGAACTGTTGTGAACTTTAGTTAAAATTTTTCAGCCAAAGTAAAGTTGAAAATTCGGATTATCAACAGTCTCATGACAACACATAATGATTTATACGAGATGGCAAAATCGTAATATATCGTACGACTTGACTCATACATAAAGGTACGACTTCTATTCATGGAGACTAACCAATTAAAAAACTGAATTTCAAATAGATAAAATACAGGCATTACAATTTCTAAAGTGGGGGCGCTATATCGCAACCAAAAATAACGCTTAAAACGTTACAGAATTCAGACATATGAGGTATCATATATCAATATCATATATCAAAGTCAGATATCAAATGAAAGCTGTCATTCTCAGGAATGTGACCGGATAGATTATTTTGTTGCACTAATACCACAGTTTAAAAGATTTTCAAAAGAATCACAAAGTGAAATATGATTTCTGTAAGTCATCAAATACAAACGTCTCATTTATGCTCCGATAACTGCTGCTGTGAGCCAAAAATAGCTAAAAACTTTGTATCTGCTTTTACTATAGAAAGTTCTCTAAAGAAATTAGCCAATGTTTACTTGACTGTGAGCTTGTTTGGCTGAATAATACAATGTTATATCTTATAGCAAAACAAATCACCAGAAAATATGCTTTCGACTATTTGTGATATATCATCACAAAGGGAGGATCTCTAGACCTAGACTGAGCTTCTAGTCCACTCAGAGGCCGAGATATTCGATAAAACAACAAGGTGCTTGGAATAGCATGCAAAACAAATCATCTAAAATATATATTAACGACTATATCACTATACTACACTATATCACTGCAAAGGGGAGGATCTCAGCTTTCTAATGACACCTAGATTGAGCTTGTAGTCCACTCAGAGGCCGAGATATTCAATGAAACTATGAGGGTGTTGCTTGAACTGAACATTAGACTGAATGTCTATGGACGAGCACATCTGTGAGGGGTGAAATGTGTTAGAGCGCCCCCTACATTTCACATCTGTGCATTGTGATACAAAGTTAGTACAACACATCTTTTTAAACGTTCAGTTTATCATAAGATTATAAACACACTCAATATTATTTATGAATAGTTGGAGTCTTTTTTTTTTTATTTGTGCAGTTCTTGAATGGTGAGCTTTTAAAATTGTGGGCAGCAGCCCAAAAATGCCCCAGAGTTTAATTGGTTAAAATAATATTCCAGGTTCAGTAGAAGTTAAGCTCGTATAATATTGATTACCACTAAAATTATTTTGACACGTCCTTCCTTAAAAAAAAAAAAAAAAAAACGAGGTTACAAGTGAGACACTTACAACTGAAGTAAATGAAGACCATTTTTGGAGGGTTTAAAGACAGAAATGTGAAGCTTATAATTTTCTAAAAGCGCACATTCATTCTTCAGTTAAAAATAGTTGTTTATTTGAGTTGTTAAGTTGTTTAAAGGTGCAGTATGTAAGTTTCAGAAAGCTTTGTTAGTAGTGACACCTGTGGCCATTAAGTGAACTGCAGCAGCTACCTGCTGCTCGCGCTCGTACACACTCCATTGGGACGCAAGCGTGCATCGACAAAAACAATGACGTAATGTACAAAGAGACTGAACGTGATTCACCGGCATCATGCTGACAGATGAGGTTGCATAATTAAAATGACAGAATTAAGATTGTTTTACTATAAACATTAAGACTATATTATATTTGACTTTCCAGGGCTGGAACAAAGTGTGGATATCGGTCTGACTATGCAAGACTGTAGTTTGAAGTAATCACTTTTCTTTGCATGATACATCGACTGCATTTATACGATAGCCTATGTTGGCGTTAGCTAGCTAGCTAGCTAGCTTTATCAATAGCTGTTAGCTAAATTTGGTGGATGATGACAGTAGATGTTTATAAAATAGACTGTACATTATAAATATGTTGACACAATTCAGTATTGATGTGAGTCCATCACAACTGTCATTTTGATGTATCAAGACGAGGCTCTCGGGACCGTGCATACTGTAAACGTCACATCCTTTGGATTTTCCCTGCAAAAGCGACCTGCTCCCTTCTCATGAAAATTGTCCCCATCCACTTCCATTGTAAGTGCCTCACTGTAACATCGATTTTTCTGAGTTGAAATGTATTTTTAGTGGTAATCAACAATATGCTACAAATGCTGTCGACTGTGCTTAATTTGAATTGAACCCGGAATATTCCATTTAGACAGTGATACCAATTAATGGACTTCTTTCTCCCATAGCCTCATTTCCATTTGCGTCAAACAAAATATGACGTCTACAATGACTCATACAGTAGAAGGTCCATTTAAGGAGATCTAATTTGTGATTTTACTTTCTTACAACACACCTTTTCTTACCCAGACACACAAAAATCTCTAAAACATTTATTTTCCTGTTTAATTAACATGTCTAATTTCCTCCTCTACCAAAACCTGAAAACCATCTTGCAGAACAATTTCTCCACAAATTTGCCGTGTGTGTGTGTGTGTGTATGTGTGTGTGTGTGTGTGTGTGTGTGTGTGTGTGTGTGTGTGTGTGTGTGTGTGTACAGAAGGATATTGATTATATTTCAGTCCTCTAGGGTGCAAACACACTAATGTACGTCAAGAAGAATGACACCACTTATTCCCCTTTCGCTCTTCTCTTCTCCCTCACACACTGTTTCATTCCCTGGAGAGAAGACATCACTCATTACTGTCAGCAGAAATGTCCCATCAGGGTCACCTCCACCATCATAATCTTCTCATTCTTCCTGTCAGGACAGTCGCCCCACGGCATCCTGGAATAGATGCTGGACGACTGATGAGGGTTTGAGTTCTACAGGTGAGCAGAATCTGTTAACACTGCAGTTTCAGACTGCCGAGTATATACACTTAAGTGTAAATGTTTGACAATCAGCCTCAAGTCTTGTCTACTTTGCATCTTATTCTGTCCAAGAACTGCTCCAAGAAACATGTTCACAAATATGTGAACGTAAACGTTACTACGCAAGCTCAGTTTCACGTGTCATTGCATTCTTGATTGCGCCAACTCATTACACTGCATTCTCAGCATTGCCTCAAGGGGCGCATCCCCCCAGAATCTACGCCCTGATCACAATAATATATAATTATTAATTAGATATTTACATTTTACCAAATATAAACATTTTTCAATTTAAAATGAAAGATAATTCCACACACATAACTTTGAAAACAAAGAGGAATATACAGTTGTGTTTCAGGACATCTTGTTCACTTTATAATAAATGCTTTGTGATGAAGAGGAGGGCATGGACGGGCCGTGAGGATGCGCACCTGGCACTGAGTTGCCCCAAACAGCGGGAGAGAGATAAGGAGGAGCCGGTGGAGGAGTGGTGCTGAGACCCAGGATTGGAGGAAGATGTGCCATCAGAGAGCCCTTGCCGCTGACGGAGAATTGCAATGCAGAGGATACACGATATGGTGGTGCTGGAGCGGGTCGCCAGGAGGCATTGGAGATGCTGCCATCCACCACAAGGCAGAGCAGCCCACTGATGTCTGCCAGGAGGCGGAGGAGCCCGCTAAGAGGCGGAGGAGCCCGCTGATGTCTGCCAGGAGGCGGATGAGCCCGCTGATGTCTGCCAGGAGGCGGATGAGCCCGCTGATGTCTGCCAGGAGGTGGAGGAGCCCACTGACGTCTGCCAGGAGGCGGAGGAGCCCGCTAATGTCTGCCAGGACGCGGAGGAGCCTGCTAAGAGGCGGAGGAGCCCGCTGATGTCTGCCAGGAGGCGAAGTCTGGCCGCCACCCAGTGTCGCAGGGACCGCTGCACAGCTGGCTTTTTAATGTTTTTTCTCTCTTTCCCTCTTGGAAACTCCCGCTCTCTTTCTCTCTCCCCTCTCCCTCACCTCGTCCTACACAGGTTCCCAGGAAGACCAGCCGGAGGTAGAACGGTCAAAGGAGCAACTCCTTCCCTCCTCTCCAGTTGGTTCCCCTGAATCGGGTGTTGGGGGTATGTGACGAGGAGGAGGGCATGGCTGGGCCATGAGGACGCACGCCTGGTTGATAACCCGGTTCCCGCTTCCTCCTTTCCGATGAAAAAGATGCTTGTCTGCCACAGTGGTGCCAAAACCCAGGATTGGAGGAAGATGTGCCATCAGAGAGCCTTTGCCGCTGACGGAGGATTGCAAAGCCGAGGAAACACGATATGGTGGTACTGGAGCGGGTCGCCAGGAGGCATTGGAGACACTGCCATCCACCACAATGCGGAGGAGCCCACTGACATCTGCCAGGAGGCAGAGGAGCCCGCTGATGTCTGCCAGGAGGTGGAGGAGCCCACTAGGAGGTGGAGGAGCCCGCTAATGTCTGCCAGGAGGCGGAGGAGTCCGCTGACATCTGCCAGGAGGCGAAGTCCAGTGCTGCCACCAAGTGTCAGGTAGGACCTCTGCACAGCTGGCAGGGGACGGAATGGTGGCGTCCTCTCTCTCTCTCTCTCTCTCTCTCTCTCTCTCTCTCTCTCTCTCTCAGGCTCTCTCCCCTCTCCCTCCCCTAGTCCTACACAGGTTCCCAGGAAGACCCTCCGGAGGCGTAACGGGCGTTAGTGGTATGTGATGAAGACTCGGGCGTGGCTGGGCCATGAGTTGCCCCAATCAGTGGGAGAGAGATAAGGAGGCGCCGGATATGCAAGAGAGAGAGAGAGATAGACGCACGCAGCAGCGTTCATGTGTGTGTGTGTGTGTGTGTGTGTGTGTGTGTGTGTGTGTGTGTATTTGGTTATTCTGAAAAGCAGTTTTATGTTGTCTTTGTTTATTAAAAGTCTTTTAAAGGAGCTTCCTCCTTTCCGATGAACAAGAGACCTGTCTGCCGCATGCTTCAAACAAAACTTCAATAACACACGGTTATTGATGTCTCGCTTAGCCCATATACAGTACGCCACAGTAGTACATCTTTTTAATTTTCAGAGATACCAAAGACGTGAGCATAGCAATACGAAGCCAGATATTTTGGACATTATTTTACAAGGTCTTCTACTTCCAGAAGAGCACAGCAACTTCCACTAGCATGCCGTATACATTTAGTACATTGCATATTGCACATTATTTTAGTTTTTTTTAGCAAAGTATTCGTTATGTTGAAGATGTAGAGGCTTTAGAATAGGCTTTAAAGGATTAAAGAGCTAATTCAGGCGTCTGGATCACAGTGGTATGATGCTATACAGTCCCAGATTGCGATAGTCTGCTGCATCCTTCACAAACTAGCCCCCAGAATCAGCCTACAAACTGGGAATTGCCCTGTGCAAATGGCAATCAGCACCATAAATGTGCAAATAAATGACGCTATCAGCAGTCGTAATTAATTTTGAGTAAATTCCCCTTTGAAAACCTTTCAAAGATTTAATGCCATCTATCTCGCAAATGTTGACAAATCCAGCAATAAGTTTACCCTCTATAGCACTCATTGTAGAAACCTGGTGCCTTGTAAACAACATCTTATTTCCCAGTAGACTGAGCTGGCGATTTTGAGGAAGCTCTTGCCAGTTTTTGTGTACAGTATGCATCAGTCAGTCCGTGAGCATGTCTGAGGCTGTGACTACAATCTTACTGAATCAAGAGCAAAACCAAAACACACAGAATCTGTTCTGTCACACACTGACGAAAGCAAACACCAACGCGTGTGGACGTTTTCTGTCAGCTTTCACCTGTCAGCCGTCTCACAGGTTATTACGGGACACGCCGAGAGATGTTTGGCTCACTCATTTTCACATGAAGCACATTCACACACACTGCGACAAACAAATAGCCTGCAAGCACACTAGCTGTAATTTTAACTGAACCCATCAGAGCTGTAGTGAGTCACAGTTGAGTAGGAGGTGCTATTATCTAGACACCAGAAGGAAATGTCTTTGACATAAAGATTGACTTTACATCTTCCTAGTTATACAATTCACAAACAACCCACGTTAAAGACTGTCTATGATGATGTCATACCTATATTTGGGTCATTGACTAAAAAGGTCCGTATTGCAATGTAGTTTAACCTCATGCGACCCCCTTGTCCACATGCATGGAGGTTGTACTTTGGCTTCGTTATACTTAACCACGGCTGGACTGGGAAGAGAAATCGGCCTGGGATTTTACATGGCAACTGGCCCAGAACTTGTTGTATCGTGGCTGTGTTTTGTGGTCCATTATGCATAACGCGATGGCTCATTTTAGCTTATTGCTACCCATTTGGCATGTTTCATGGCCGACCCAACGGCCCGCTCGGTTCTCCCGATGGCCAGTCCACCCCTGATTGGCCCCAAAGTGCGTTGGCCCATCGGGAAAATACCCGGTGTGCCAGATTACCAGTCCAGCCCTGTACGCAACGCATAATCCAAATGAATAATAAAACAACTGAATACAGTTCACAAGACTCTAGACTGTCATTTAAGGGTTAAACTTCTGCCGCAACGTCATGTGACACACCAGCATGCCATCGAATTCCATGAAGCGCTCCTACAGATGCAGCGCCAACATAAGTGCTTCTAGTAAGAAATCTCTTTATGTTTTTTAATTGAAACCTGTTTGGTTGTAAAGAGGAGCATCTCTAGATTCGTTTGACATGCCGCTTTAAAAAATCTGTTGATAATTTTCTTTGAAAATACTTTTCTTGCACCTTGAATACAAACGAGCGTACACAATTTAATTATTAATAAAAATAATATATACATTTTTCAAATATATTTTTCTAGTTTTTGTTGTTGTTTTTAATATCGTTAATTTTTTAGTTGCAAATATCAAGAAGTTTTCTCAGGGTTATAATAATTATACATTTATTTATAAAGCAGCTTTTAGCAGTTTAGCACAATATAAAATCAAAAGACGCTCAGTATAACATAGGTAAAATATATATATATATATATATATATATATATTAGGGCTGTCGATTTAACGTAATTGAACGCAATTAATGGCACTGCCCCCGGACCATAATAAGGAAGATTCCTGAGAAATGCTTGTAGTACCACCTGTTTACTCCAGGGGGCAGTAAGTCACACTTCAGCTGTATGAGCAACACACAGTTTATACAGTGAAGAAACACTTCAGCAGAACAACACAAACATGTATTTTATATATATATATAATTTTTAAATATTTAAAGATAACTATGTATCATTATTTCATCATTATATATTGAATTATTGTTATGTGAGGGGCTTTCTCAGCAAATATTTGTATATGTGATTAAATGCGATTAATCATGATTAATCGGGACACCATGTAATTAATTTGATTAACATTTTAATCGATTGACAGTCCTAATAAAATATATATATATATATATATATATTACTCCATATGACCTAAATTTGCATTTTCATAAAAATGTCAAAATATCTGATATTTTGTAAAACATTACACACAGTTATGAGGATCTAAAGGGCTCCTTGCTGGTTTTGTTTTTTTGGTCACATGACAACACAATGGTCACACAAGGGGTTTTCAAACGTTTTGATGCTGAGGACTCCCAGGATCCCCTTGCGAGGAACCCCTTTGAGAACAATAGCAAATGTGATATTATAAACACATGTTTGCAAAATTAAGAAAGTGGCTTCTATACTTTCATTGTACTAAATGCAAAATAACTTATTACAAATGTCTGAAAAATATGTACTTTTTATTATGGTGGGTTAGATGTATGAACGCAAAGAGAAATTTTCACATTTCATTTTTTTTTAATTAAATTAATTTAATTAATATTGTTCTAAAGACAGGAAATAGTGAAATACAACCCTAGATTAGCTCAAGATGGCGCCGAGTATGGCTGCTGCGTCACGGGCTCCGTCAAAACACTGCAGTTTATTGTTTGTTTTGTTTACAGTTTTGTGTTTTTTTGTCTTGGATGTTGTCTGCCTTATTGTGTACGACAGACAAACGCTTTTGGACATTGGTTCGGCAATCACACACCGAAAACCGGACTTCACATTCCTCAATGCCGACCCGCGGTTTACAAACACGCCAGCGGAGCCCTTTGTTTGGGCTGCCCGGCCGCGGAAACGCAGAAGGAAAAGAGGAAAAAGAGCCGGCGTTCTCATCAGATTAAGACGTCGCGCAAATCGCCCCCCGCTACCCAGTATACTACTGGCAAATGTTCAGTTTCTGGACAACAAGCTCTGCGAGCTGAGAGCGCGGATCTCCTTCCAACGAGAGACGAGAGAATGCTGTGTTATCTGTCTTACGGAAACCTGGATGTCCGCGGAGATTCCAGACTCGGCCATCGAACCCACGGGTTTCTCCGTGCACCGAGCGGACAGAGCGAAAGACCTCTCAGGTAAAAGCAGAGGTGGAGGTGTATGTTTTATGATCAACAAATCATGGTGTGATCAGAGGAATGTACATTTTATCAGGTCTTTCTGCTCTCCTGATCTGGAATTTCTCATGCTTCTGTGTCGACCATTCTGGCTACCGAGGGAATTCACAGCGGTCATTATCACTGCTGTGTACATCCCCCCACAAGCCGACACAGACCGGGCACTTAGGGAACTGTATGGGAGTATAAGTCAGCAGGAAACCGCGCACCCTGAGGCCGCGTTCATTGTTGCCGGGGACTTCAACAAAGCCAACTTCAAAACAATAGCACCAAAATACCACCAACACATCAGCTTTAACACACGAGGGGACCGGGTTTTGGATCATTGCTATTCTCCTTTCCGGGATGGCTACAAATCCCTCCCCCGCCCACCATTTGGCAAATCCGACCACTCTTCCGTTCTGCTTCTGCCCGCTTACAGGCAGAAACTGAAACGGGAATCACCCGCCCTCAGAATGATCCAGTGCTGGTCGGACCAATCAGACTCTGCGCTACAGGACTGTTTTGATCACGCGGACTGGGAGATGTTCCGGTCTGCCTCCGATGACGACATCGAGGTTTACGCTGATAGCGTAACGTGTTTCATCAGGAAGTGTGCAGAGGATGTTGTTCCAACCAAAACAATACGGATCTTCCCCAACCAGAAACCATGGGTTAACGGCGATGTTCGCGCGGCACTTACTGCACGGACCACCGCTTTTAATTCCGGGAACGCGGAGGAGCGTAAACAAGCCAGTTATGCCCTCCGTAACTCCATCCGTGCAGCCAAACGCCAGTACAGGCACAAAATTGAAGAACAGTTTAACACCACTGACTCCAGAAGTATGTGGAAGGGAATTAACATCATCACGGACTATAAACAGAATAAAAACTCCGCCATGAACACCGTTGCCTCTCTCCCGGACGAGCTTAATACTTTTTATGCTCGTTTCGAGGACAACAACAACACCGCCCTCACGGAGAGAGCACTCGCGGACGACACTACAGATGATGGTTCACTCTCCATCTCTGTTGCGGATGTAAC
>JAVLUX010000183.1:905000-965000 GCA_032164185.1 Moxostoma hubbsi | reverse complement strand
AACCACCTAGAACACCTTTGCAACTGCATAGCAACAACCTGACAACCACTAAGAACAGCCTAGAAACTACATAACAGGGTAAAAACCACTCAGAAAACCCCACAGCATCCACATAGCAACATACAAAAGCCACGTGCAAGACCTTAGCAACTGCGTAGCGATGTATTAAAACCACTCAGAACACCCTATCCACCTAGAGAGAGTCACCTCTCTCTCTCTCTCACTCTGACTCTCTCTCTCTCTCTCTATCCATCTCTGTCTATCTCTCTCTCTCACTCTCTATCCATCTCTGTCTATCTCTCATTTTGTTTGCATGTTCTATCTTTCTATTTTCTGTTTCTTAAATATGTTGATTGTGTGTTTGAGCTATTTTTGGGATGCTTGTTGGTTCTGTCTGTTCTATCATAATTAATTTTTTGCTCTTGTTTGTTCTATATGTTGTTTGAGCTATCTATCGGTTGCTTGTAATCATTCGTTCTATCTATTGTCCAACAACCCTCTCTCTCTCTCTCTCTCTCTCTCTCTCTCAATTCAATTCAATTCAATTCAATTCAAAGGGGCTTTATTGGCATGAATGTAAACAATACAATATTGCCAAAGCAGAGGCTGTGTAAAAACAGAACTACACCTTAATCTATAATTAATAAAGTTGACAAATATAAAAATGAATAATACAAATAAATACAGAACAGGTTCAGAACTGCTGAAGACCACAGTGTTTAAATAACTGACATATACTTAAACATACATGAATATACACACATATACTGAGGGTCACTGTGGTGAACATTGGGGTGGCACACGGGGGTGGCACACATAACACAGATTCACCCGCTGTCCCTCAGGCTGTGACACGTTAAAACGTATCTTGCAGCCAGTGCTGCTGTGTGTCCCTCTCCAAGTATTATATTAATTTGTTCTTGTTCTGTCATGGTTGTAAATTTGTCAATGCTGTTTGTTAATTTAGTTATATAAATGTCCCTTGTGTCTTGGTATTTTGGGCAGTAAAGGAGAAAGTGCACCTCTGTCTCGACCTCACCTGTCGTACAGTGAGCACACACCCTTTCTTCTCTGGGTAGCCATGTGTTCCTGTGTCTGCCTCTCTCGATGGTGAGACTGTGCTCACTGAGCCTGTACTTGCTCAGGATCTGTCTCTCTCTCTCACTGTCTGTCTCTCTCGATGGTGAGACTGTGCTCACTGAGCCTGTACTTGCTCAGGATCTGTCTGTCTCTCACTGTCTGTCTCTCTCGATGGTGAGACTGTGCTCACTGAGCCTGTACTTGCTCAGGATCTGTCTGTCTCTCACTGTCTGTCTCTCTCGATGGTGAGACTGTGCTCACTGAGCCTGTACTTGCTCAGGATCTGTCTCTCTCTCTCACTGTCTGTCTCTCTCGATGGTGAGACTGTGCTCACTGAGCCTGTACTTGCTCAGGATCTGTCTCTCTCTCTCACTGTCTGTCTCTCTCGATGGTGAGACTGTGCTCACTGAGCCTGTACTTGCTCAGGATCTGTCTCTCTCTCTCACTGTCTGTCTCTCTCGATGGTGAGACTGTGCTCACTCAGCCTGTAGTTGCTCAGGATCTGTCTCTCTCTCTCACTGTCTGTCTCTCTCGATGGCGAGACTGTGCTCACTGAGCCTGTACTTGCTCAGGATCTGTCTCTCTCTCTCACTGTCTGTCTCTCTCGATGGTGAGACTGTGCTCACTGAGCCTGTACTTGCTCAGGATCTGTCTCTCTCTCTCACTGTCTGTCTCTCTCGATGGTGAGACTGTGCTCACTCAGCCTGTAGTTGCTCAGGATCTGTCTCTCTCTCTCACTGTCTGTCTCTCTCGATGGTGAGACTGTGCTCACTGAGCCTGTACTTGCTCAGGATCTGTCTCTCTCTCTCACTGTCTGTCTCTCTCGATGGTGAGACTGTGCTCACTGAGCCTGTACTTGCTCAGGATCTGTCTCTCTCTCTCACTGTCTGTCTCTCTCGATGGTGAGACTGTGCTCACTCAGCCTGTAGTTGCTCAGGATCTGTCTCTCTCTCTCACTGTCTGCCTCTCTCGATGGCGAGACTGTGTTCACTCAGCCTGTACTTGCTCAGGATCTGTCTCTGCTTTGGATCTCTGACAGTCACGAGATATTCTTCCAATTCATACTTTGATTTTAGAGTCCGATAGAATTGTAATTTGCTTTGTGTTTTAGTTTCTTGGTCCCAATGTTCCAGATAGTTGATGTGAGATTGTTTGTTGATCTGATTGATTCTGATGTTTGTTTGTAAAGCAGTGCTGGTCTGAGGCTTGTTACTGTTAGTACTGTTAACCGGGTTATTGAGTCTCAGAACCAGCTGACTGATGGGACTGTTTTCAGGGTTCAGTTCTTGGGTTTGTAGCGCTTTATAATGAAGCGACTCTGTGGGACTTGATTTTAAATGCATCCAAAACTTTAGAGATCTTTTTTGTACATTAATGATCAATGGGAATCGGCCTAATTCTGCCCTGCATGCATTATTGGGAGTTTTTCTTTGTAATTTGAGAATTAATTTGCAGAATTCAGTGTGTTGGGCTTCTGTGGGATGCTTGTCCCATCTAGTGTAGTTCTGATCACTGAGTGGACCCCATACCTCACTTCCATACAGCGCTATGGGCTGTACCACACTATCAAAGATCTTACACCAGATTGGAATTGGTAGTTCAGTATTATAGAACTTCTTCTTAATAGCGTATAGAGCTCTTCGAGCTTTTGCTTTAAGTGCATTCACTGCCTTACTGAAACTCCCTGATGCAGTGATCATCAGCCCAAGGTAAGTGTACTGCATAGTGTGCTCTAGTGCGGTGCTGCCTAGAGAGAACTGGTGTCTGTGTTCCTGACATCTGGGCTTCTTCTGAAAGACCATAATATTGGTCTTCTTCAGGTTGATTGCCAGGGCCCAGTTCTGGCAGTAGTTCTCCAGCAGGTCCAGATGTTGCTGTAGTCCCTGTGCAGTGGGTGACAGCAGCACCAGGTCGTCTGCATAGAGCAAACACTTGATGTGTTTGTCCTGTAGAGTGAGTCCAGGGGCTGTGGACTGTCCCAACTGCACCGCTAGTTCATTAATGTAGATGTTGAACAGTGTTGGACTCAGACTACAGCCCTGCCGCACTCCTCTCTTCTGACTGAAGAACTCTGTTTGTTTGGTGCCAATTCTTATTGCACATTTGTTGTCCGAATACATCGATTTAATGATGTCATAAGCTTTACCCCCTACACCACTTTGTAGTAATTTGTAATAAAGTCCGTTGTGCCAAATAGAATCAAATGCTTTTTTGAAATCAACAAAGCATGCAAATATTTTCCCGTGTTTGGTGTGGGTCACGTGTTTATTGATTAGGGTGTAAATGTGGTTCTGGTGTACGTGTTTATTGATTAGGGTGTGTAGGGTGTAAATGTGGTTCTGGTGTACGTGTTTATTGATTAGGGTGTGTAGGGTGTAAATGTGGTCTGTTGTTCTGTGATTTGGAACGAAGCCAATCTGACTCTTGCTCAGGACATTGTGTTCGTTAAGGAAGTTTACAATTCTATTGTTTAAAATACTGCTAAATAACTTCCCCAGATTACTGCTCACACAGATGCCTCTGAAATTATTCGGGTCCAATTTGTCCCCACTCTTGTGAATTGGGGTAATAAGTCCTTGGCTCCAGATGTCAGGGAAACAGCCGGAACTCAGTACGAGGTTGAATAATTTGAGCACGGCCGTCTGCAGCTCAGGTGTGCTGTGTTTCAGCATCTCACCTAAGATGTTGTCAGCACCACAGGATTTTTTGCATTTTTGGTTTTTAAGTTTTTGGATTAATTCTTCATGTGTGATTGTGAAGTCCAGAGGATTCTGGTTATTTTTAATTGTGTTTTCATATATTTGTAGTTTGTGTTTGATCTGATTATAATTGTCATTTAGTTGTTTTGGTGGGATTTCTTTATACAAGTTTTGAAAGTGATTTTTCCAGATTTCTCCATTTTGGATCGGCAAATCTTGTTGTTTTGTTGTGCTCAAATTATTCCACAGATCCCAGAACTGATTTTGATTGATCGATTGTTCAATTTCATGTAAGCTTTTGGTGAGATGGTGATGCTTTTTGTCTCTGATTGTTTGTTTGTATTGTTGTAATTTGGAGCAATAGTCAATTCTTATGTCAGTGTTGTTTGGATCATTGTGTTTCTGATTGGATAATTTTCTGAGTTGTTTTCTTAATGTTTTACAGTCTGCATCAAACCACTTTTCTGTTTTGGTGGGTTTTTCAGGATGTTTTTTGCCTTTCTTTTTCAACTCAGCTTTACTGGCTGCTTTTTTAAATATATAATTGATTTCATCAGTAGCCGAATTTACACCATCCTTGTTCATTCCGAATTGTTTGTGTATAAATTTAGTGATGGTGTTTTTCAGTTCTTGAGAGTTGAGGGCTTGGGTATATTTGTCGGAGCTGTCTGGAGTCCATCTGTATCTCTGCTGCACTGGATACATGTGACAGTTCTCCATTGCTCTGTGTTTTTCTGTGTGGTGTGGTTTAATATATATATTAGTCTGGTTATGGTCTGAGAGTGGAGTTTGCTGTCTGACAGTGAATGCACTGAAGGAGGAGGGGTCCATGTCAGTGATGGCATAGTCAACTACACTAGCTCCAAGACCTGAATAACATGTGAACCTCCCTAATGAGTCCCCTCTGATCCTGCCGTTGAGTATGTACAGGCCTGAGGCTTGGCAGAGGTGCACTAATTCTGTACCAGTTTTATTTACAGTATGGTCGAGATTGTTCTGTGCTGGGAGGTTTTTGGTGAGGCTCACGGGGCTCTGGCCAAACACATGTTTATTGCCCTTTGGGTCAATATTATCCGGTTCAGTTCCGGTTCGTGCATTAAAGTCTCCACACAGCAGCACGTTTCCCTGGGCCTGGAAGCGGCTGATCTCTGTGTGGATGTTGTGCAGGTATTCCTCATCATGATACGGGGAATCCACTGGAGGATTGTAGATGGCACAGATATATGTGTCTGTGGTGCTAATGCCAATTTCCTTCTTTAATTTAATCCAACAGTGGAATTTTCCCAGTATGATGGTTGAGATGTGTTTGGCCAGATCCTCCCTGTACCACACCAGAATCCCTCCCGAGTCTCGACCGCGGTGGACTGTATTTAATTTCACTGAGGGCACGATGATTTCGTAGTAGCCTGAGGGACAGTGGGTGATCACGTCCTGTCGACACCAGGTTTCCGTGAGAACCATAATGTCCACATCTTTTATACATTTTAAGAATTCAGGGTCTGTACTTTTGAATCCAAATGTGGATGAATGAAGACCCTGAATATTCCAACAACTTATTAAAAATGAACACATTGATATTAATTAAGACAAAACCTATATAGTAAGACAGAGAGAAAACATATGACAACATGCATGCAAACAATTTACATCAATTAATTATTGTTATTATTATTTTGGTTTTGTTATTATTATATATATATATATATATTTTTAATTATTATTATTTCATTTTGCTGTTTGTGGGTTTAAGAGTGTGTGTGTGTGTGTGTGTGTGCGCATGTGAGTGTAAATGTGTTTGAGTGAGTGTGTGTCTATGTACATAACTGTGTATGTGAATGTGTGTGTGTCCGTGCGTGAGTATGTGTCTGCGTGAGAGTGAGTGTGTGTGTGTCCGTGAGTGTGTGTGTGTGTCTGTGTGAGATTGTATGTGTCTGTGCTTGTGTGTGTGTGTGAATGTGTGTGTGAATGTGTGTGTGTAGGTGTGTGTTTGAGTTGTGTTCTTATCTCTGTGAGAGTGAATGTGTGTTTAGGTGTGTGTTTGAGTTGTGTTCTTATCTCTGTGAGAGTGAATGTGTGTGTGTAGGTGTGTGTTTGAGTTGTGTTCTTATCTCTGTGAGAGTGAATGTGTGTGTGTAGGTGTGTGTTTGAGTTGTGTTCTTATCTCTGTGAGAGTGAATGTGTGTGTGTGTAGGTGTGTGTTTGAGTTGTGTTCTTATCTCTGTGAGAGTGAATGTGTGTGTAGGTGTGTGTTTGAGTTGTGTTCTTATCTCTGTGAGAGTGAATGTGTGTGTGTGTGAATGTGTGTGTGTCTGTGTGAGAGTGAATGTGTGTGTGTAGGTGTGTGTTTGAGTTGTGTTCTTATCTCTGTGAGAGTGAATGTGTGTGTGTAGGTGTGTGTTTGAGTTGTGTTCTTATCTCTGTGAGAGTGAATGTGTGTGTAGGTGTGTGTTTGAGTTGTGTTCTTATCTCTGTGAGAGTGAATGTGTGTGTGTGTGAATGTGTGTGTGTCTGTGTGAGAGTGAATGTGTGTGTGTAGGTGTGTGTTTGAGTTGTGTTCTTATCTCTGTGAGAGTGAATGTGTGTGTGTAGGTGTGTGTTTGAGTTGTGTTCTTATCTCTGTGAGAGTGAATGTGTGTGTGTAGGTGTGTGTTTGAGTTGTGTTCTTATCTCTGTGAGAGTGAATGTGTGTGTGTGTAGGTGTGTGTTTGAGTTGTGTTCTTATCTCTGTGAGAGTGAATGTGTGTGTAGGTGTGTGTTTGAGTTGTGTTCTTATCTCTGTGAGAGTGAATGTGTGTGTGTGTGAATGTGTGTGTGTCTGTGTGAGAGTGAATGTGTGTGTGTAGGTGTGTGTTTGAGTTGTGTTCTTATCTCTGTGAGAGTGAATGTGTGTGTGTAGGTGTGTGTTTGAGTTGTGTTCTTATCTCTGTGAGAGTGAATGTGTGTGTAGGTGTGTGTTTGAGTTGTGTTCTTATCTCTGTGAGAGTGAATGTGTGTGTGTGTGAATGTGTGTGTGTCTGTGTGAGAGTGAATGTGTGTGTGTAGGTGTGTGTTTGAGTTGTGTTCTTATCTCTGTGGGAGTGAATGTGTGTGTAGGTGTGTGTTTGAGTTGTGTTCTTATCTCTGTGAGAGTGAATGTGTGTGTAGGTGTGTGTTTGAGTTGTGTTCTTATCTCTGTGAGAGTGAATGTGTGTGTGTGTAGGTGTGTGTTTGAGTTGTGTTCTTATCTCTGTGAGAGTGAATGTGTGTTTAGGTGTGTGTTTGAGTTGTGTTCTTATCTCTGTGAGAGTGAATGTGTGTGTGTAGGTGTGTGTTTGAGTTGTGTTCTTATCTCTGTGAGAGTGAATGTGTGTGTGTGTGAATGTGTGTGTGTCTGTGTGAGAGTGAGTGTGTGTGTGTGAGTGTGAGTGTGTGTCTGTGTGAGAGTGAGTGTGTGTGTGTGTGTGTGTGTGTGTGTGTGTGAGTGTGTGTCTGTGTGAGAGTGAGTGTGTGTGTAGGTGTGTGTTTGAATAGTGTTCTTATCTCTGTAGCAGCTGGTTGCACAGTGTTTGTAGCATCTCTTTAATGAGTCCCAGCTCATTGGTTGTCGTGAGTGTGGGTGTGGCAGGGGGCCGGGCCACAGCTTCAGCATAGCTCTGTGCTCTCTGCTGTGGTGGTCTCTCCTGGTTTGGGGCAGTTTTTTGTTTCCTCTTCCTGGTGGGGTGTTGATGGCCAGCAGGTGGGTGTGGGGCAGGTATGTGTGGGTTTACGGGTGTGTATGGAGCTTCAGGTAGGTGTGTTGGGGGTAATGGACGACGTAGATTGCTTGTCCAGCTGTGGTCTCTCCTCACCGGGGTCAAAGGGGCATATCTGGGCATGTAGGGGTGGATGGGCCGGTAGTGTCCTGGTGTCGCTGGAAAGGGGCTCGGTGATGTTGGGCTGCGGCCCAGCGTGGCATCCTTCAGGCTCTTTGCGAAGACGCGTACTCCATCTTTATGCAGGTGGAGTCCATCGTAGAGGTGGTGAAGGCCGATGTGGTGGTGGTGGACCAGGTGCACATTAGGGAGCGTGGAACATCCTCGTGTGATTTCACCATTGATGCTGTTGATGATGTGAGGTGGTGTGTCACGTCTCGGCAAGAGTGTGGAGATGATGATACGGGACTCTGGGAACTTCTTGCTGGTGATTTCTGTGACTTTCTTCACAGCATCTGCAGTGTTGTTGCGCAGTGTGTGAAGGTCGTTAGTTCCCGTGTGGATAATCACACATGATGGGTTTCCTGTGAAGTCTCTAAGGAGCTGGTGGGCGTGGCCTGTTGTGCTGCATCGTTTCGCAGAGACTTTATGATGTGGGAAGAGCTTCTGTGGGTCCAGGAACTTCCCATTAGAGTCCATCAGGATGAGCACATCTGGACCGGGGTCTGATGGGTTACAGTGAGGAGGCTGGGGTGATGAGGCCTGTGATTTCTCAGGTGTCTGTGTGATAGGTGCAGACTGTGTGTCTGTGTTGTTTTGGGGGGTTTCAGGTGTTGTAGTGCTGCAGTGAGGTGTATTATCTCTGACGTTCTCCTGCTGGTCTCTTAGATCTTTAAATTCTCTGGACAGGTTGTTTTCCTTACTCTCTGTTTGTCGTGTTAGTTTTTGGATCTGTGTCCGGAGAGTGTGGTTTTCCTCTCTGAGTTTAGTGAGAGCTGCTGTGAGGTCAGATATGGAGGTGTTGCTCTCTGTCTTCAGCTGCTGGAGTTCTTCTCTGAGCTGTTGGATGCAGATGTTTGTGCTCTGTGTTTCTGACTCTCTTTTTTGAGCGTGTTCTCTGAACTCAATAAAGTCCAGCTCCAGCAGGGCCAGACTGTCTCTCAGCTGACGCTCAGATGGTGATGGTGGGGGGTTTTCTACACTCTCCTCCTCAGAGTCGGAGCAGTGTGCAGGGGTCTTTTCCCTCTTCTTTTCTACACTAATTTTTAATGTGGTAAATATTTTTTGGAATGAGATTAGGCTTTCTTCATTTCCTTGTAGAAGAATTGTGCCTTTTGTGTAGTAAGTAATCGTTAGGATGGGGTTGTCTGTGTCCAGCATTTCATCTGCAGACACAGTTAATCTTCCTCCTCTGCCAATTCCTTCTTTAAAAATATGTTTAAAATGATCACATATGGCTGATTTCCAAGCATTGATCATTGTAGTGTAGAATATTAAATTATTTTTTATTTTCTTCCCATTCAGTTGGATGTAGTCCGCATAAATAATATCAGGGTTTTCTTTGAGTTCTTTCTCTTTGTGCTTTTTCCTGGATTGCACACTTCTGCACTTCTCAGGGTACATCACCTCCCTGCACTCTGATGTTTGGCCTCTGGTTGCCATGGTGATGACTCTGGGCACTGTGCCAGAACTGCCCAACTGCCGTTTATTTTAGCTTTAGCTTTAGCCTTAGCCTTAGCTTGTAACCAAGGTATATTTAAATATATATAGTTCAAATTTATAATTGTTTTGTTGTTCTATGCCAATTAAAGCTCACCTGTCTGTTGAGCACTTGTAGATCTCTGTTGTAGAGAGTTTGTTTTAGCTGTAGACAATTTAATTAGTCCTTTCAAGTTTTGGAGGGAAAATGCAGATACCTCATACAGTGGTGTTCCGGTAGCCAGATGCTAATCCCGATGATTTTTGTCTTCTTTGGAGTCAAAATGTATATTTTTCTTGGTAGAAATATATCTTCCAATTTTCCTCTGTTGTTTTTTCTTGTTTTTCTTATGTAATTTTCTCTCTGTCTCACTTTTTGGTTAAATCTCTCTCAATTGTTCAGGAGCTCATCTTTAGAGTGACTGCTTAGTAGGCTGCTGATCTCTCTGCAGCCTACTCTCTGCAGCCTCCAGAGAAAACTCTGGAGGTTTTCTCTCTCTGTCTCTCTCTCTCTCTCGGGGATAAAGGAATATATAGAGATTTTGTGTCCAGCACGACAATAAACTCACTATCCTTTAAACTCTCTCAGCCTGGCGCTGCAGCTACTGAAATCTGCAAATCTCCAAATCCTACTCTAAATCATATGTGTGTGTGTGTGTGTGTGTTTATGTATATGTGTGTGTGTGTGTGTGTGTATGTGTGTGCATTTATATGTGTGTATGTGTGTGTGTGTGTACTTTATTGATGTGTATGTGTGTGTGTGTGTGTGTGTGTGTGTGTACTGTATGTATGTATGTGTATGTATATGTGTGTGTGTGTGTGTGAGTGTGTGTGTGTGTGTGTGTGTGTGTACTGTATGTATGTATATGTGTGTGTGTGTGTGTGCTTATGTATGTGTGTGTGTGTATGTGTGAATGTGTGTGTGAGTGTGTGAGTGAGTGTGTGTGTGTGTGTGTGTGTGTGTGTGTGTGTGTGTGTGTGTGTGCTGTATGTATGTATATGTGTGTGTAAGTGTGTAAAGTGACGTGATTCTATAAATCCAGGTTGTAATTATTATCTTACGTTGCTCACATCCTTAATGCTAAGTATGATAAAACTAGCAAGACTCTGTTGTATGTTGTAACTCCAAAAATAATCTGTTCTTACTTTCTGAATGACATGCTAGTCATGTGTTGACTACAGCATCTGAAGCACTATGTTGCCAATGTAATTATATATGTATGGCATGATCCAAGATCTATATATGCCATCTACCACGACATACCTCCACATTTCATTACAATGATCTCTTATGTAACTTCATTATTTTAGGAGCTAAACCGATATATCATTACAATCTTGGTTTACCTCACCCATTTTCAGGTCGCCTCGTGTTTATTTTGTCGTAAACTCACACTGTGTTCTTAACCTCATGAGGCGACCCGGCTACAAACGTCAACAGGGTGTTAACTTCACATAACCTCGAAAATACCTGCGATCAAGTGCTGCTGAGGCAAATTGACATGACGAAAAGTGTGTGTAAACAACAGAACTCTCACTGGGAACGCAGGAGGCCCTTGTGGCTCCCGTCCAATGCGTCAGCACGCCTGTGGCGGGAAGACTTATCTCGTATTACCCCCGCATCCCCCCTGCCGAGAACACGCTCCTGTCATCAGCGGGGACGTAGGAGGAAGCTTACCTCTTGCCTTGCATTACAAAGCCGCTTTCTGGCGCGTATTTTTCCATCTTTTCGTACTTAATTATGTGCAGATACGCAGCTTGTTCCGGGAGGAAAGAGAGCTGAGAGGAGAATCCGAGCTTTTCTTTAGCACATGCACGCAACATTCTGCAGTCAGGTCACCATCTAATGAGGGCAAACAATGATACGCTCCCTTCCATCTATGTCTACTGTATCTCTCGACTCGCAACGGCCCTCTAGGTGGAATTTCATAAAGACGAGGGGCTTAGTTTGTCAGCAAGTGGATTAGAGGTAGATTGAATTGGACAGCACAAGAACAGAAAATGGGTCAGTGTTGTGGTGGGGGAGGCACGAAGGTTCCCGGTGGCAAAATGGGCCTTTTAGAGGAAAAGAGTCAGTTGCAAGGCAATCAAAATCTTCTTAGCTCCGCACAATTACAGCTACGTACTCTCTCCCCACAGATCTATGAGCGCTTGAGTGTAATGGGAGATGTTTACATGCAAGGAGTGTTGAGCTTCCTAAAGCATGTTATCGTGGTCATACAATGTTATTTACCATGGGGAAATATTGTTACCATTACCATTAATGGTATATATATATATAGATATATATATTATAAATATATTTAATATTATTAGGGTCCAAACGCTATTGCATTTGTCAGGATTTTTATTCTTTTTATTATTCTGCCCTAAAACTGATCGTGCAGACCAAACCGTAAGACATAGAGAGCTGAAACTTTAAGGGAAAGTAGTCCTTCCTGTGTACTACTGAGTATCAAAGTTTAGCGCTATTGTGATCATTTTTACGTGTTGGCCCATTACTTACATCGTTGGATTCCTTGGGCTCAAGACGAACTATATATTATATATATATATATATATATATATATATATATACTTCCGATTTAATTTCAATCATGAAAATTGTCATGCTAATTTGCATAATTCATCCTAGGCCGCGTGTCCAATTCGCACGAAAATCTGTGTTTTTCTACTATGGACCCTCCTGATAAAAAATATCAAAGGAATTTTGATTCGTCAAAGTGTTATGAAGATATAAGCCAACGAATTGCTCAGGCGTCGTCCATTTTTGTACATATTGACCAATATCTACCAAACGAAAATGCTAAATGTTACAAAACATGATATACATTGACAAGATGACTTTTTGAGGTTGCCCGTAAAGTCTGGAAAATTTTTGCCAATAGGGGGCGCTAAAACAAAAAATGCTCACAACTCCACAACCGTACGATCAGTGAAGTTGAAAATTGGTATGTATCTTGTAGGGACCAAAGGCTAACATATCATACAATATCAGTTGGACAAATTAAAAACATGGCCGCCAGCAGCCAATCAAATTTCAGCAGCTAATAACATCAAATCTGAAAGGCAGACCATTACGAAACTTGAGATATTTGTAGACAGTGTCAGAATGAGACTGGGTACCATGTTTTATGAAAATTGGCCACAAGCTATTGACCAATATCTACCAAACAAAAAGGCCAAATGCTACGAAACTTAATACAGCACATATTGAGTCTGCGTGCAAAATCATGAAAAAATGTGCCTATAGGGGGCGCTACAACTAAAAAGGCTCATAACTCCGCAACTGTACTATCATTAAAGTTAAAAATTGGTATGCTTCTTGTAGGGAACATATGCTAACATATTCTACAATATGACTTAAGACAAATAAAAAAACATGGCCGCCAGCAGCCAATCAAATGGTTGTATAAATGGTGTGTAAATGTTTGTATATTATGCTATTGTGAACTACATCTAGGACACCCAAGGTCAATAATTATCAAAGAAAAGTTTAACTTTAGTTATTTATTTAGTTATTTAGGGGTTGCATTTATCATGTGGGTTTGACCAAGTGGATCCTAAAGTCTATAATTACTAAAATAAATATTCACATTTCTAAAACCTTTTTGGAGATTGGATGCTTTGTGGCTTTATAACAGTTGAAAAATAAAAAAAAATGACCACCATAACAATTATCCTGTTTCAGGATCGTTGAACAAAAGACATGGAGTGGTGGTGGCGTAGTGGGCTAAAGCACATAACTGGTAATCAGGAGGTTGCTGGTTTGATCCCCACAGTCACCACCATTGTGTCCTTGAGTAAGACACTTAACTCCAGGTTGCTCCGGGGGGATTGTCCCTGTAATAAGTGCACTGTAATTCACTTTGGATAAAAGCGTCTGCCAAATGCATAAATGTAAATGACATCAAAGTCACATTTAACACCAGTTTGAAAATTCAATTTACAAAGTACATATACAAATACATCTATTTTTTTGCATACTTTGAAAGTTCATAACTCTTAATACAGCCTCTGGTTTCTTTATAACTTTTAGTTTAAAGATTCTTCACAACTTCCCCATTTGTGTTCCACAGAAGAAAGTAAGTCATGCGGGTTTGTTCAGACTTGAGGGTGAGTAAATGATGACGGAATTTTCATTTTTAGGTGCCACAGGCAAAGAAACTTTTATTTTTGACATTGCATTGTGTAAAGCTCAACTTTGTACTGCTGCATAAACACATTTTGTCCAAATGATATTTTATGGTCGCGCTCACACGGCCCGGCTGTGCATGTTCGTTTTAGTGAGGTGACCCAAGCAATGTGACTCCCTGTCCTTGGTCTGTTGAGCCCAAATGTGTGATGCTAATTAAAGACAGATGCTGGTGAATATTAATGAGATGTTTAACCCCTGAGCTGTGGTTTGATATTCTTCAGTGGTGATTACCACAGTGAGGGCGTGTCCTAAGACTCTGCAAACACATGAATATTAATGAGTTTGACAGTCTTCAACACTAAACAATAACTCATGCTTCAATGGTTTGATATCTTTATTAAGAGACTTGTACATCAAACTCACCAGTGCTGATTTCTTAGGAAAGCTTTATATGAATGGGTCTGATCGGTTAATTAGGTTAACTAATCATCCCTGACATCTGTGTCAGGTTTGTTTAGTTTTGAGGAGAAAGTCAAGAACGGGCCAAACACTTTGGTGTCAAAACCACACGACTGCATCAAGCGAGCCTCAATTTCTGTCTTTCTTTTTAGTTTACAATTATTAAAAAAAAGATTCTTACTTTTTATGAAGAAAATATGAGTGGAGATTTCCCAAATAAAACTTGACGCCACAATGCTTGGACGTTACAGGTGGTTGCTATGTGGTTACCAGCTCGAGTGAAAAGCACCCACCCCCAATTCTCAATTATTTTCTCACCAAAGTCTTTGCCACAGTTACAAGTCTTTGTGGTTGCTAAGCTGTTTAAAGTGGTTGTTAGAGTATTGCTATGCAGTTACTAGGATGTTCTGAGTGGTTGCTAAGGTGTTTCTATTCAGTTGCTAGGATGTTCTGAGTGGTGTCTAAGGTGTTGTTATGCAGTTGCTAGGATGTTCTGAGTGGTGTCTAAGGTGTTGCTATGCAGTTGCTAGGATGTTCTGAGTGGTTGCTAAGGTGTCGCTACATAGTTGCTAGGGTTTTCTAGGTAGTTGAATACATAGAAATTTGGTCCGAGGACTTTTCCCCAAGATTTCCCAAATAAAACTTGACACCACAATGCTTGGACGTTACGGGTGGTTGCTATGTGGTTACCAGCTCGAGTGAAAAGCACCCACCCCCAATTCTCAATGATTTTCTCACCAAAGTCTTTGCCACAGTTACAAGTCTTTGTGGTTGCTAAGCTGTTTAAAGTGGTTGTTAGGGTATTGCTATGCAGTTACTAAGATGTTCTGAGTCTTGTCTAGGGTGTTGCTTTGCAGTTGCTAGGATGTTCTGAGTGGTTGCTAAGGTGTTGCTATGCAGTTGCTAGGATGTTCTGAGTGGATGCTAAGGTGTTGCTATGCAGTTACTAGGATGTTCTGAGTGGTTGCTAAGGTGTTGCTATGCAGTTGCTAGGATGTTCTGAGTGGTTGCTAAGGTGTTGCTATGCAGTTACTAGGATGTTCTGAGTGATTGCTAAGGTGTTGCTATGCAGTTGCTAGGATGTTCTGAGTGGTTGCTAAGGAGTTGCTATGCAGTTGCTAGGATGTTCTGAGTGGTTGCTAAGGTGTCGCTACATAGTTGCTAGGTTTTTCTAGGTGGTTGCAACAGTAGGTGTCTACTTACTGGCCTAATGGTGCATACACGTCATGTCAGTATTACCATTATTACGACATTCAGACATGTAAAAAAATCTTCACGTATTTGTAGAACTTTTAATTACAAGTTACACATTTGTAAACCTATGAATCCTCCGACTTGACTGTTGTGACGTCATGTAAAAAAATAAAATAAAATGTCAGTGGCCTCAACAGTTAAAGTTAGTTTACATATATTTCTGTTCAATATTAAATGATATTATTGGGCGCTTTCTTTGTTCTTAAAAATTTTACAAGAACATATAGAGATGAATTAATGAAGTGATTAAGTATTTTGCTGTAGGACAAAGCCACGCATGGATCCAATTTGGCAATGTGAGTGTTTCCATAGAAACTAATCTGTTACGAAGTCCGAGGATATTAACAGCCGTGAGTAGAATCTCTGAATCTTGTAATTACAGATATTCTGACACAAAATGAATGCAGCATGAGTGCTCAACCCCGAGTTTTGATGTGCTAGGCTGTTGTTATGCATTTGTTAGGGCGTTCTGGGTGGTTGCTAGGTGGTATTTTTACAGGACCATTCAAGACAACCCACTCCCATCCCAGCTACTTACTGGGGTACCTCATGGATCAGTGCTTGGGCCACTTCTTTTCTCTATATACACAACACCACCAGAAGCCTGCGGTCGGATAATGAGCAGCACCTTGTTGTACCAACAAAAAGAGGCACCAAAATCACTTTCCCGGACTTTCGGCTTCACTGTACCTCATTGGTGGAATGACTTTCCCAACTCTATCCATGAAGCTGACTCACCCTTTATCTTCATATAATGGCTAAAAACACATCTTTTCCAATTCAGCACTTTTCGTACTACTGTCTCCTTAAGATGTATCACTTATGATGTATTATCCCTCTTTTGTAAGATGCTTTGGATCAAAGCGTCTGCCAAATGAATACGTGTAAATGTCTTATATTCCTTCAGTCTAAATCTGATGGATTTTATTGTCTTGTTTTATCATCCATCAGGTAAAAATGGCAAAAACAAAACAAAAAAACGTTTTTTTTCAGTCGAGTGACTGAGGTTTAATACTTAGGATTATGGCTTCGTTCAAATCACAAACCCTACATATAATGATAATAATGGTAAGGCCTGCTTTTACACCACTGATGAATGCTTGACATGACATCACCTGCATATACTGTCCCTTTAAATGGCTGGTTCACATGATAGGCTGCATCTCTCTCTCTCTTTCTCTCTCTCAAACCTCCCTGAGACATTCCGCACCGTCCTGAAACTCCTCCACACACTTTCTCTCAAATTGAAGAGTCTGTCTGGAGGAGAGAGAGACGGGGGCATTAGCAAGTCTTCAGCGCTCTCCATTGCGCACAGAGAGTAGCTCGTCTATGCGCTTCTTTAATATATTTACGAAGACCGTGAATGACGGATGCGCGCGTGGAGAGCCGTTCACTTTCCCTGGAAATAAATACGCGGCGGGATGTTAGTTATACGGGAGCTTCTCCAAACCATGGAAACGGATTTGGACAGAGTGATTTTCTGTGTATGAGGATTTTGAGATTGTCATTGCGCATTTTTAGTGGTACATTTGGAGAGATTCGGACACATAAGTGTTGGAGAGGTTCTCTTTCTCCGGGAGCTCATATGGACAAGCAGATTGCAGGACATGGATAGATTGTTTGAGTCTTCTGTGAATGTGTTGCCGATGATCAGTGTTCCTGTCTGAGGTGTGTCGGGGCAAATAAAGAGAGAGTTTGTGGTATGCGAACGCAACGACGCGCCGCGTCCTTCTCGGCGTGCTGTCCGCAGCGCACTAACAGTAAGTGAATATAATTATAAACCCTTTAGTACCTCATCGATTTAAATCTAAAAGAATGTTCCAAGAACGTTAGTTTTTGGTTATAATCAAAAAATTAAAAACTAAAGATAACGTTTTTAGAACGTTAGTCTTTGTTTATGAAAAAATGCAATTTAAGAGAACGTTCCAAGAACGTTTGTTTTTGGTAATAAAAATGTAAATCTAAAAAGAATGTTCCCAGAACGTTTGTTTTTGGTTATAAACAAATAAACCTAAAGAGAACGTTTTTAGAACGTTAGTTTTTGGTTATAAAAAAATACAACTTCAGAGAACGTTCCTAGAACGTTTGTTTTTGGTAATAAACAGAAAAAACTAAAGAGAACGTTTCTAGAACGTTAGTTTGTGGTTATAAAAAATAAGAATTAAGAGAACGTTCAAAGAACATTTGTTTTTTGGTAATAAAAATTTTAATCTAAAAAGAATGTTCCTAGAACGTTTGTTTTTGGTTATATGCAAAAAAACTAAAGAGAACGTTTTTAGAACGTTAGTTTTTGGTTTTAAAAACATACAACTTAAGAGAACGTTCCAAGAACGTTATTCTTTGGTTATAAAAAAAATAAATTTAAGAGAACGTTCCTAGAACGTTTGTTTTTGGTAATAAACAAAAAAACCTAAAGATAACGTTTCTAGAACGATAGTTCGTGGCTATACAAAATAAAAGTTAAGGGAACGTTCAAGAACGTTTTTTTTTTTTTTTTGGTAATACAATTGTAAATCTAAAAAGAATGTTCCAAGAACGTTAGTTTATGTTAATAAAAAAATAACACCCACAAATAACGTTCCTAGAACATTAGTTGTTGCATTATATAAAGCTAAACCCCAAAGAGAACGTTGCTAGAACGTTAGGAATTGGTTTAAAAAAATAAATTAATAAAAAGCAAACCAAACGGAACCATGCTGTAACGTTAGGGCGATGTTCTGTGTGTGCTGGTATACTGTTTATTTAAAACACGTTAACCCTTATAATGGGGCATGTTGTCACACTATTTGGGGTAAGTTGTCACAATGGGATCATGGTGTCTATTGACGATGATTCAAGAAGAATAGACCTTCCTTTTATTTAAATATGAAATAATAAAAAAGCCATCTTTCACAACTTCATTATTTAATGGGGGTTCAACAATTAAACAATTTTGTAGCACAAAACATACAAAAATCTCAAACTGTTGTTTTGTCAAACAAATTGAAACCAACATACAAAACCTAAGATGTAATGTGACAACTAGCCCCAGACTGCCCAATACATAATATAATAGGCTACAATTATACAAACACACTTTATATTAAGTAGCCCCCCCCTACTATTAAGTAGTCATTTGAAATGCATTTAATGCACAGACTTGAATTTGTGTCTTGTTATTTCAGTTTAACGGTGTGGATTCATCATGCTGCGACAGATGCTCTTGAACTCCACGGCGGTGGCACGTGATTTTGACCGGATGACCCACACACACACACCGGCACCGCTCAACGTGTCTCACGGACCCGTGAGCGTGTCGGCCCTCCTGAAGCCCACGGGCCGTGGCGGTGCGCTGCGCGAGGGCGAGCTGAACAAACCGGATCTGGTCACTTACGTGGTGATGTGCCTGGTGCTGTTTCTCCTCATCCTCCTCATCGTTTTCTTCATCAACTGTCAGCTTAGAAACTCTTTCTTCGCCTCCATGCCTTACGACCGCTCACTGCGAGAAGCGCGGAGCTCCTACAAATGAGACGGCCCAGATCGATGGGTACGATGGGTCTCATTTCTGCATTACTATAGGCCTATGGCATCGGAAAATGGTGACTGTTTTCAGACAGGTCTCCCAAGCCACCACCCCTCCCCCCACCCCAAAAAATCAAGGCATTGATTGGTCATGATGCTCAAAGAAGCAGAGCAATACTTTAAAAGCACCACAAAGTCACTGGATTCAACCTATGAATAGTCGACTATAGTTGTACAGTATATGCATATTATTCTGGGATATGTGGAAGCGTTTTAACATTGAAAAAATAAAATGTGCGTCACTTTAAAGGGATAGCTTACTCAAAAAAACAAACCTGCATGACTTTCCTCCATGGAACACAAAAGGAGATGCCAGGCAAATTGACAACCGTAGTCACCGTTCGCTTTCATCGTATGGAAAAAAGATGCAATGTAAGTGAATGGTGACTGAGGATATCTGCCTACATCTCCTTTTGAAGACTGAAAACAGAATTTTCTATGCCTTTACGATTATAATGGCACTTTGGATATCAAAACAGAACCAGATCTCTGGATGGAGCCCAAAGACTCTGAACCCTATCTTACCTGCGTTGTTGTTTATGTGTCTGTATATAAGCACAGTTTTGTACTTCTGCACGTCACATCGTGGCCTTTTTTTCCCTTGTAATTTTGTTTATAAAGTCTTGTGCATTTTGTAAAGCAGATCATTTTATTGTACTGTGTTAAACCATGATTAAATCTTACTTTAATTCTGTGTCTGAGATTGTGTATAAAACCCTGTTGATATTTATCACGGCAGAAACGACAGACTTTGTGTTTTAAAGAAGCAAAAACTAGGCTCAGGAAACTTGCTTATAGTGCACTTTGAATGAACCTTTTTTTTTAATCATTGTGCATCCTAAATTGATAGGATCCGCCGGCCTCTTCGGCAGCTCTGTGGATACATTTGCAGAGCATTACGCCGCGACTCAGCAACACTCCTATTGTCACGCCAAGGGGTGAAACCAGTTGAATGGAGATTTCATCCTCAGACTGTCCTGAGGATTTGGGAAATATTTGGCAAAGCGGAAATCAGTCTATTGGCCTAGTGGAGAATACCCACTGTCCCCTCTGGTACTCGAAGTCCCAAGCTTCACTGGGAGTGGACACAATAGCCCACAAATAAGGTTTTTCAATGGTCGTGAACTGAATGTATCACATGGTTTGAAGCTAGTATTTCTGGTCCAACAAAACAAAGGTTCCCTTATGACTCGGTTCACTTGACATTGCATTCTGCTTATGCATATGGAGAGTGTCCTTCTAAACAACCTAGTTGAAACCCTTCTACAATAACGGCAATATTCTAATATTGGCTGTGGTGTTTGAGCCCCATCATTTAGGGGTGAAGCTGTCAAGTATCAAGATGCATCACTCGCGAATCGCCCTCATTCTGTAGGACAATGCAGCCTCCCACACCCTCCCACCCGCCTCTTCTGTGCCACCCAATGAATCACACAAGGAGGCACAGTGGTGACGCGAGGTCAAGCAGGATGAATTTGAAGTGGACCTTGTGCCGGCACACGCCCCGTGAGCCCCTCGATCTTCATGTAACGCATCTTTGCCGATACATTATGTGCATCATAAGTTCCAGCCCTCTGCAGGAGTGCATGGCCTCATCTCGTTTGGTGGTTCTGACGCTGGGGATGAGGACGATGTCATGTATCTCGCTGCATCAGGTGAGTGGCCAGTGGATGACGCTAACGCCCCTTCCCCCAATGAGGGCGAGCCTTTGCGTCCTTACAAGGGCTGACGAAGAGCTCAATCTCGAGTGGTCTCCTCCAGAGGAACCTGTACAATCTCACCTTGATGAATGGTCCTTGCAGTCCGGACACAGTCAAGAGACGGCGCTATGCAGATCTGCCCGTTCTATCCTAAAGTTCATAAAGAACTGTCACAATCCTGGCACGTACCCTATTCAGCTCACTCGTGCAGCAATTCCATCCTCTGTAATGTGGATCAAGGGGAAGAAAATGGTTATGCCCAACTACCCCCTGTGGAGGAGGCGGTAGTGACACACCTCTGCCCGGTGTGTAGCTGAGCATGGAAATCAAACCCCATTCATCCTTCCAAGCCATGCAGAATGACGTCCGCACTGGCTGGAAGAGCATACTCAGCGGCTGGCCAAGCTGGTACAGCACTCCACACGATGGCGTGCACCAGGTCTTACAAGCCAAGCTCCTCAGAGACATTCAAAGAGCTCCGCACCTCTACAAATTTGCCATTGCGTGCCACAAAGTCACTGCACAGGCCGATGGCAAGTCAATGAGCAACCCGGTAGTTCTGGATCGACACATCTGGCTGATCCTCATGGAAATGCGTGACAAGGAAAAAGCCACTCTGTTGGATGCTCCAGTGTCTCCAGCCGGCCTCTTTGGCAGCTCTGTGGATAAATTTGCTGAGCGTTATGCCACAACTCAGCAACACTCCTATTGTCACCTACCAGATGAATGGAGACTTCATCCTCATACTGTCCTGAGGATTTGGGAAATATTTGGCAAAGCAGAAATCGGTCTATTTGTCTCAGTGCGGAATGCCCACTGTCCCCTCTGGTACTGAAAGTCCCAAGACCCGCTGGGAGCGGACGCAATGGCACATAAATGGCCTGTGAAACACAAACAATTGTTTCCCCCATTGTGCCTCCTTCACTCTGTCAAAAGCAAAGTCCAACAGGACAAGGAAGCGGTTCTATTGGTTGTGCCAAAATGGCCCAATCAGTTGTGGTTTCCGGAAAAGATAGAGATTTTGGACGGCTTGTCATGGGAAATACCGCTGAGGAGGGATCTCCTCTCTCAGGTACAAGGGACAATCTGGCATTCCCAGCCCAAGCTGTGGAACCTGCATGTGTGGTCCCTGAACGGAACGCACTAAATGCACCAGAACTGACGCATTCAGTCATGAACACCATTTTGCAGGCCAGAACGCCGTCCATGAGACACCTCTATGCCCTAAAATGGAATGTGTTCACTGATTGGTGTTTTTCACATGGCAAAGTCCCAATAAACTGCCCAATACCTTAAATTCTCCTATTTCTTCAAGAGCGATTGGCACAGGACTCACTCCGTCAATGCTCAAATAGGCAAACATGATTTAATCATAAAGTTGCTCAATGGAGCAAAACGGTTAAATCCACCTTGGCACGGCTACAGTCCCAACTTGGGACATAACTTCTGTCCTAAAATCACTCGCAGGGCCCCCCTTTGAGCCTTTGGACTTTGTTGATTTGCGCATCTATTAAGACCGCATTACTGCTGGCTCTGGCCTCAGTAAAATGGGTCAGTGATTTGCATGCACTATCAATCGACAGTTCATGTCTGGAGATTGGTCCTAGACTTTCAAAAGTCTGGGACAAGGCTATGTACCTAAGGTTCTAACCACACCATTCAGATCACAGGTGGTTCACCTTCAAACCTTCTTCCCTACTCTATTTAATTTGGATGAGGAACAATCTTTGCATTTGTTGTGCCCTGTGTAGGTGCTACACACATACATTGAGCACACCCGACAGTTCAGACTATCTGATCAGCTCTTTGTGTGCTATGGATGAAGCACGAAAGGAATGTCCGTCTCCAAACAAGAGTGAGACTTTCTCACTGGGTCGTAGATGCATTTGCCCTGGCTTACGAGTCGCAGGGTAAGATTTGCCCAATTGGTGTTAAAGCACACTCAACTAGAGGCATGGCCTCCTCATGGGTATGGATGAACAGTGTCTTTACAAGACATATGTTTTGCTGCAGGATGGTCTTCTCAAAATACATTTGCAAGGTTTTACAACCTAGACGTAACGCCTCTCTCTTCACAAGTCCTCTCTGTCTAGAGCACATGCTATTTAATTGGCCAAACACATACTTATGCCCCTCCCTTTAAGTACATGCTCCCCATTATTTGACACAACTGCCTGCATTCAGGCCATTGTAGTTTACCAAAAGTCACAAGCACTACCATAATAAATAAACTTCCCGACTGGGTTCGTGAAGGGGTTAATTCATACTATATGACTATAGTTCAAATATACATTCTGAGGGCTCCCCTCCTGGCACAACATGAGGGTTGCTCACTTGTGGCGTACTCATGACGGTCGCCGTCCCGCGGGACTGCGGCATCATGTTTCCTCTCTGGAAGTTTATGTTGTGTTATGGGACTCTGTTCCCCATCTGCATTACATATTTACATATTTATGCATTTGGCAGACGCTTTTATCCAAAGCAACCTTACTCAAGGACACAATGGTGGTGGCTGTGGGGATCGAACCAGTGACCTTCTGATTACCAGTTATGTGCTTTAACGCACTAAGCCACCACCACTCCCATATACCACCACTCTGCATTAGCAGAACGTAATGTCAAGTGTACTGAGTCGTAAGGGAAGGTCTCGGTTATGTATGTAACCTCGGTTCCTTGAGAAGAAGGGAATGAGACATTGCGAACGCTGGCGCACTTCATGACTCTTTTGCGGTGCGAGCGATGCACTCTTTGTCCCTCAGTCAGAAAATTCTGAGGAATGGTGTTTGCACGCCTGCTTTTATAGCGGATATTTTTACGAGTCAGTTTGCCCATATCATCTTTAAGCTATTAAGGTTAAACGTATATGACTTGCTGTCCATGGAGGAGGGGCTCGATGAAGCAGCTTCAACTCAAGCTCTGAAGTACCCCCCTCCCCCTCCCCCGGGACTTTTGATAGGAGATGTTTAAGTGGAGCAAGATGCCTAGGATAAAAGTGGAGTTGGAGAGGTGGAGGGATCCTGGAAACAGCTGAGACCGAAGACAGGTAAGGAGCTGCTTATATACACTGCTGTTACTTGAAAGATTAGATGGACTCGCTCCTCCCGAAATTACGTTTAGGAACTTCAATTAGCGCCAATAAGGGCAGGGTTTAAACACCATAACCAATATAAGAATTTTTCAACTAGGTCATGTGGAAGAACACTCCCCATATGCGTTAGCAAACCCCAGTGTCTCTCAGGGTGCAATTATGTATCTCAGAGGTTACGTATGTAACCAAGACGTTTTAAGTACCAATAAATGTACTTTTATGTATTCACATAAAAAATAATAATAATGTAAAAATCTAGATTATTGAGAATAAGACGACACATATGGCTCAGCTAATGCAGTACCTATATCTAATATTTGGATTTCAGAAATGCACATCTCTAAAGCTTTGAAATGCTTCATTAGTGGTCCAAAAGACAAATAAACCTCTAAATATACCTTTAAAAATCTTAACCTTGCATTACTTTAAGAGCACTGAACCTGTAATAAGTGAACTATAAGACACTTTTGGATGAAAGCAAAAGATAAATGGCTAATTAAATCCGTAATTAGTCTGGTTTCACATGCGGCGTTCCCTACTGAGTCTAATTTGTCTATCGATGTATGACTCAGAGTTTTTTATTTTCCTGAAGTTATGAAAGACGTGCAGCGCCAGCAGAGATATAAATCAATCTGATATCTATCCTAATCCGCATCCGATGTGGCCAAGCAGTGATGACAGACACAGACAATCAGGTGTGACTCGATAAGAGAGGCGGTTTCTATAATATCAAACCGAGACAAATGGATGTGTCTATTTTCTCAAGAGACCTTCCAAACAGTTCACGAATAAGACAGAATAAATCAGTGGCCATGACTGCAATATCTGAATGTTTGAGGTATTATAAGATACAGTCCTCGATCTGATCAGTGTGTATCAGAGATCCCCAGAGAACACAGATAAATCTTAAAGGAACCTTTAACAGATACACTGGTAGGAAAAAAGGGTACTGCTTAAGGTACAAAGGCCATCACTGGGGTGGTGGTACCCTCAAGGGGGCCTTTTTTGTACCTCTAGTTAAAATGTGTAATTGGTTTTGGGTACATAATTTCACCCTGAGGACCTACTGTGAAATTTTAAAGGTACTGTAAAGGGATTCATGGAAAGGAGGCGGCGAGATTTATGATATAACAATTTTTTATTGATAAACTTAAACAAAAATACAAACACACAAAGGTGTTGGACATCTGCCCGTAAACTCTCTCTTTCACACCACCGTCCACAGTCGGCCTTTATCCCTCTCGGAGGCTTGATTAGCCTGATAATCGGCCCCGCCCTCCGCCCTGTTACATTCCTCCCTCATTATCTCAGTCCGGGGAGCCCCCGGTATGACGTACACCCCCCCCCCCCACCCCACCCCCCCTCCCCCCCCACCCCACCCCCCCTCTTTGGCTCGTCTGCCGGCAGGTCATCCCAGCCTTCCTGAATCTGGGAGGGGACAAGGGGAGGGAAACAATTATGATTGTTTTGAGCAGCAGTGGGAGAGAGAGAGAAAAAATAAACCTTACATGCCGGTTCTCTGATACACTGTAGCTTGGTCCCCGGCAACTCCTAATGGATGACAGCCACGCCTACCCGGGCGGATCGGAGGCAGTCCTCTGGCCCTTGGCGGACGGAACACCCCGCCACGTTCTCGGGGAACAGAAGGGGTCTCCCCCGCCCTTTGCAGCGGTTCTCAGTGCTTCAATCCAGGTGGTCAGGAGCCCATTCTCCCTTCGCGGTCAGCGGTCTTAACACCGCCACATTTAGCGGCTAGTAGTTGTCTCCCCCCGCCCCTGGCAGTGGCCCTGACCGCTCCAGGTGGTCGGCTATGAGCCCTTTCTCCGCTTCCAGGCGGCCGGGCTCCTCCGTCCCCGGCTGCTCTGTTGGGGTGGATGGTAGCGGCGAGAACTCCACTACGGCGTATCCCTCCTCCTTCCTGGGTTTTTGGCACCAGTGTAAAGGGACTAATGGAAAGGAGGAGGTGAGAACCGGATTGACAATGTAAATAATATTTAATTAAATAAAAAGACAAACACACACACAGGATAGACAGCTGCCTGTAAACGCTCTCTCTCTGTTGCACCAACATCCGCAGTCGGCCTTTATCCCTCTCGGAGGCTCGATTAGCCTGATAAGGGACCGGGTGTGTAGAAACAGGACCCGGCCCTCCGCCCTGTCATATGTTTCATTCCTTTAATAAGGACCCAAAACATGGGTACCACCCCAGTGACGGCCTTGTACCTTAAACAGTAGCTTTTTTTCTGAGCGTCAAGGGAACAATATGGTGTTTGAAACTCTAAATATTGTAATATTAAATGATCTGTTTTGATTTTATTCCTTTTTAACAATCAACTAAATATTAAAGTCTATTTTTAAGATTTACTCATTTCAATTTCATCAATTTCAAAATTATATATGTATTGTTGTTATTATTTGATTTGATTTAAATGACTCAACTTGATTGAATTTTGTTATGAAATTGAAATGCATAAATCTTTAAAAAAAAGTATTAAAATGTTTGCAACTTTTGCAACCTTGTTACTGCAATATTTAGGATATGTCTTAAAACAGTTTAAAACTTAAAAACTGAATTTTGAAAATACACCTTGATGGGTAACAAGGTAATAAGTACCACAGAAAAATGTGTCACTTCATAAGATCAATGATTGAAACTCTTGCAAATGATATATTATATATGAGCAGTTTTATTCCATGTTTGAGGTTTGCGCTTATTGCAACCGTATTACCACATTTGGGACGTCTGAATGCACTTTAAAGGAATATAACAGGTTCAAAACATGTTAAAGCTGAAGTGGGGGAGAGCGGAGCACAAACTAACCCTTTTTGGGGGTTTTTAAGCTTTGCGTAAAGGCACTTGGGGTTCATAGTATTTATTTTACACATGTCTGGGACAGATATTTGGTCTTGTTTCATGACTTGTCGCTCCTTAAAAAAAATAATTCAAGCATAAATCTGGATTACAGTAATGCACTTCCAATGGAAGTGAATGGGAGCCAATCCGTGAATGTTCAAATACTCGCTGTTTCAAAAGTATAGCCACAACCCGTAAACAATATGTGTGTTAACAGGATTTTAGTGTGATCAAATTGCCTATTAATATTTTCTGTGCAAAGTTATAGCCAATTTTGCAACCTCGATGCCATGATGAAATAACAGCATAAACCCTAAAGCTTACATAAAACAACGATTTAAACAGCTCAAATACAAATAAAAGCTTTAACAGAAGAATGTAATTATACGCTTCACATTTCTGCCTTTAGACCCTCCAAAAATGCTCCCAGTATTCCTTTAAGAGCCTTTATTTGCATGATTTTGTTACTTTTTTGTTGCATTAAATAAACTGGAAATATGTCTGAATGGGAAACAAGGTCGTGAGTACCGCAGAAAAATGTGTCACTTCATAAAATCACTGATAAAGCTGGGGAGAAATGATCATAATTGTCATTATCAGAAATTCTGTCAGTCTCGGGGAAAACAAGCACCCTGATATTTTAGTGGATTTTGCACACTGGTGGGTGTTTAAAAAAGGTCTCGGGATGAATTGGAGTGTGTGCAAAGGAGATGATAATGTCTCAATGTAAAAACTGGGTCGACTTGAGTCAGCACTTTTACAATGAAACACGCAACGACTTCTTTGGACCATATCGGAGAGGATTTTGCAGGTCTTGAAGAATCATTTGCTTAAAGATCAAGATATTTTCTATTCATTTCTGCTTTGAGACTTTTATGCATGGGGAAGTCTCAATTACAGGATGGTCTTACATCTAGACAAAATGGTTTATTTATGGAGGTGATCGTATTGAGGCATGTTATATACAGAAACCAATTCCTGACAGACACGATGAACCTTTTAAATAAGGGCCACTTCAAATGGCATCTGACATGTTTCACTTTATTTATAAGGACATTTTTAACATTTCGTCCCTCACTTTGATGGCTGCTCATCTTGTCACTAGGTGGCAGACTTTGCTAACAAATTACATGAAATATTAATATTTACATTAAATAGGAAACACCGAGTGACTGTAGGTGGTACCACATGCCAGGTGTAAGACAAACAGGCTTATCTATTAAAAAAAGAGTAAAGTTTTAATAGCTTTTCTGTTTGAAGAAATGTAAAATTATATTTAAATTCAATAATATTACATGAATTTGTATGTACAGTTACATCCATAATAAAAACGTTAGTAAATTGGTACAATAAGATGAATTAAATGTTAATAATTATACAAAAATATCATATTGTTCTCTCTTATAACCTACAGAAACAATCGTTACTTTCTCAAATTTCAAAGAAATATCAGTTTATTAAACTTTACAGATTTTGAGGTCACAAATAGACAATTTATAATGATACTATCAGAACTGAATCTATGTACAATTTTTAATGTGAAGTCAGTTTGAAAAGTCTGAATGACGGACTCTGACAATGCTTAATATATATATATATATATATATATATATATACTGGTGGCCAGAAGTTTGGAATTACGTAGCTACAGATTTTGCTGTTTCGGAAGGAAATTGGTACTTTAATTCACCAAAGTGGCATTCACCTGATCACAAAGTAATCAGGACATTACTGATGTAAAACAGCACCATCACTATTTAAAAAAGTCATTTTAAAGGAAATCAAGACAGCAGCATCACACCAACACGTTATCCTTGAGTAATCATGCTAAATTGATAATTTGGTGCTAGAAAATCACTTGCCATTATATCAAACACAGATGAAATATATTTGGTTCATTAAATGAAGCTGAACGATGTCTTTGTGTTTGTTTTTGAGTTAAGACAGTATGCAATAGACTGGCATGTCTTAAGGTCAATATTGGGTCAGAAATGGCAAAAAAAAGAAACAGATTTCTCTAGAAACTCATCAGTCAATCATTGTTTTGAGGAATGAAGGCGATACAATGCTTGAAATTACCAAAAAACTGAAGATTTCACACAAAGGTGTAACTAGTCTTCAAAGCCAAAGCACAACTGTCTCTAACAAGGACAGAAAGAGATGTGGAAGACCAGATGTGCAACTAAACAAGAGGATAAGTACATCAGAGTCTCTAGTTTGAGAAATAGATGCCTCACATGTCCTCCGCTGACAGCTTCATTGAATTCTACCCGCTCAACTCCAGTTTCATGTACAACAGTAAAGAGAAGACTCAGGAGGACTTATGGGAAGAACTGCAAAGTAAAAGACACTTTTGAAACAGAAAAACAAAAGGAAAAGGTTCGAGTGGGCAAAGAAACACAGACATTGGACAACAGATAATTGGAAAAGAGTGTTACGGATCTTAACCCCATTGAGCTTTTGTGGGATCAGTTAGACTGTAAGGTGTGTGAGAAGTGCCCAAGACAGACACATCTATGGCAAGTGCTGCAGGAAGTGTGGGGTGAAAGGTCAAGTGCTACAGGAAGTGTGGGGTGAAAGGTCACCTGAGTATCTGGACAAACTGACCGCTAGAATAACAAGGATCTGCAAAGCTGTCATTGCTGCACATGGACGAAGTCTTTGAAGTAGTTTAAGAAGTTCTGAACATTTTACAAATTGTAATAGTAATTTTTCACATCAGTAATGTCCTGACTACACATTGTGATCAGTTGAATGCCACTTTGGTGAATAAAAGTACCAATATCTTTTCATAAGAGCAAAATCTGAACATTATTCCAAACTTTTGGCCTCCAATGTGTGTATATATATATATATATATATATATATTCAATTCAAATTGCTTTATTGGCATGACTGTACATATTACAATATTGCCAAAGCTTGGAACACATAGAATAATTATAAAGACATAAAGAATAATAAAGTATTATAACAATTTAAATGTACAAATTAAATTAATTGCACGAATTAACAGTGTAACAGATTATCATTTCTGTGAACATTTGAACATTTGATACCACAGTGTTTTAACATACACACACACACACACACACACATTCCTGAGGGTCACTGTGGTGGACAGTAGGGAAACACACTGAGGTCAGACACACACACACACACACACACACACACACACACACACACACATTCCTGAGGGTCACATATCATATATATATATGTATATATCTGTGGACAGAGACTCCTTGTTGATGAGAGAGAGGTCAACAGAGCCAGACTGGTTCGAACTGACAAAGTCTGTGGTAACTCGGATAACCCCTCTGTACGATTGTGAATGCTATCCTGAGATGTGGGTTGGTGCTGTTCTGGTGGCACGAGGGGGACCTACACAATATTAGGCGGGTGGTTTTAAAGTTGTGGCTGATTGTGTAAAATTACTTTATATTTATAACATAAGGTTTATTAAGAGGTAGTCGAATTATGTTATAGGCTATAATTTGTTATTAATACTTACAACGATTTTTTTTTTTTTTTTTGCTATTTTGATAAATTATAACATTGGATATAATATAAAATTATATCACATTATATATTTATAGAAATATTTTTTAAGAGGGAGTCAAATGATGTCATTATTTGCTATTATTACTATTATTACAATATATATATATATATATATATATATATATATTTTTTTTTTTCATTCATGTTTATAGTAAATATTTTTAAATAATATATATATATATATATATATATATCAAAAAGGTGTAAGAGTGGAATAAATGTCAGTAGGCGTCATTGTTTTGTTTACCTGTGGCTCAGGTGAGTGTGTAGCGCGCATGATGGCCCCTCCCATCTGACCTGCCACACACACACACACACACACACGCGCGCGCACACACAGGAAGAGAGAAAGAGAAAGCGGAAAACTTCAGCTGATCTCATGTGGTTGTAGTTTGAACCTGAACTCTTTACCATGGAGCACAAGGAGAGGATATCGATCATCGGATGTACTGATGGCAGCTCGGCAGAGTGATCGATTAGATTGATAGATTTGCAGTTGTAAAGCGCAGTTTGTATGTTGTTACAAAGGTCGAGCCAAACTTACACGATTAAACACGGACGAGACATATGCTCGGAGATCTTTGCGTTATGACCAGGCTCTACGGACTTCAGGAGAGAATATAAGCTCGTAACGGCTCCATATAAAGGGAACACCGCTGGGAATTTGGGGTTTAGTTTTTAAATTTCCCTCCTGTTCCTTTGTGCCGGAGGAAGCGCGCGGGCCCCGGCGGGGAGTTGCAGCAGGCCGCGGGACCAGACGCCTCTGAACGGGGCAGAGAGAGTGAGAGTGAGAGAGGGTCTATGAGGAGAAACAGTCCTGTATGTATGAAGATAAATAAGTTAAGACCAAAACTAGAGTTGTAACAATGGATCCAAATTCGGCGTCCGCTGGCGCTCCCAAAGGCGGCAAAGATAAAGACAAGAAAAGCAAGAAGAACTATGAAGACGGAGAAAGCAAGAAGAAGTTTGTAAGTGTTTTAGTTGTTTTTGTGTGTGCATTGATTGTCGTACGGTTTGTTTTTACTGTCAGTAATTCAGGAGAGCGTGTGTTGCCTTTTATCTGATGTGAAGTAACAGATTCGGGCGCGTGACAGACGCGCGAGCACTATTTATTTACGTTTTTTGAAGATTTATTTATCGCAGACTTTTTTTTCTTCTCTCCAGTTGTGCATTGCTCTTTAACTGGGGAATGTTTCCATACTTGTTGCAATGAAGAAACTCAAAACGGATAGCAGAGAAGTTTGTGATTTGAGATGTTTTGAAGCCCGCGCGCTACGTGCTCAGACGTCTATAATGAGGAAGTGTGTGTGTGTGTGTGTGTGAGGGGTGTGTGTGTGTGTGTGTGTGAGGGGTGTGTGTGTGTGTGTGTGAGGGGTGTGCTGCAAAAATATACAGCATAAGTTGGTCAGTTGGCCAGTTTTAGAGGGGGGTTGGACACTTTTTAGCTGACCAGGCTGTCTTAAACAAACAAGCAATAAATAAATAATCTAAAACATGCATCATAAACTAATACATCTATAACACACTGTGTACACAAACACACAAACTCAGGAACTTCAGGACAAAAATGTCCCCATTGAAACCCATTAAAACTGCAATATTTGATCTCAGTGCCAGTAAAGCTTAAAATCATGAATTCTATGATATTATGCTTTAATTCTGGAGCCCTGGTGTCAAAATGTAATTTTTAATGTTTTTCACCAGGTGGTGCCATTTCTCACGTTAAGCCTATGGAGCAAATACAAGCTTTTCCCCTATTTTCCATTTTCTGTATTATAGAGACCTGTAGGACAATTGAATAAACTGTGTGGGTGTGTTGGTATGAACAAAATGTACATTTAAATATTTTGTACGTCTGGATTGAGTGTGTGTGTGAAAACAACAGTGGTGTTATGTAAACAAACTGGCATTTAAAGGTTTAAATCCTGAAAATGAATGCAAATTGGGTAGTTATGATCAGGACTGATGTTGGTCAAGTCAGTGAAAGTGGAAAATAATATTAATACATAATATTATAATGGCAGTTTTTTGACGTGGACATTTTTGCCCTCTGAGTAACTTCTTTTTTCTTTTAGTGATGCACAAGGATTAAAGTGAGACATTGTTTCATTCTGAAAACATTTGAAGTGTAAAATTGTTACATTTTTAAAAAATTCTAATTTTGTGTCAGTTTAAGATATTATAGCGCTATTATAGTCTATTCTTTCCCATTATATTGCAATTGCAATTATTCCCGATTAATAGAGTTTACATTAATATTACTTATTGTGGGTGGATCAACAGCATGCCATCATATATATGTTGGCGACACATTCAAAACAAGCTAATAATGACTTTATTGCTGTTTAATGCATCAGTAAATCAAGACTAGTTGCCTAAACAGTCAACTTTGGCCCTCGATGCATATAAACAAAACATTAACCACATTTTTAACTAAATATACACAGAGCAAGCAACGGACTTGTCTGTGATTGGTTACAAAGCAGTAAAATAATAAAAATGTTCGATGCAACATGAGTAGACCTACATGGACTGCTGTAATTGACAGTTTACACGATTCATTAATTGTAGCAGCTGTAATTGTAATCTGGATGAATTGTACAGCCCTAGTTTGAGAGCTCAGAGTGTAACATTGTTTCATTCTTTTAGAATTCTGAGTTTAAAATTGTGTTAAATGTCACCGTTTCTATTTGTACATTGTTTCATTGTGAAACATTCCTGCCGGTAAGATGCATGCCGTCACTCGCTCTCTTTCTATTGTTATCAGATCTGAACTGATTACAGAGAAGAAAAATTAACAGAGAGGAATTTTATTGCCTTGGGTGAATAACATGGTGCCTCCATAACAGCTCAGTGAAATGAGAGGTATGTCTGTGATGTCATAAAGGAGTCAGGGAGAGAATAGAATACTAGCATACAGTATATACTGCTTACTGCTTGACGGTATGTAAAACAATGCATTACACAACAAAAAACATGTCAAACATTAGTGTGCAACATTGTTGTCACATTGTTGCATTACTTTGCTCCACCCCCTGTACTTTTGTTGCATATCGTACACAAAAATAATATAGGCCTACTGTGCACAAACTGATCTTCCAGTGTTTAGAAAGGGTTTCCATGGAGTCCCAAACACACCAGGTGTGTAATAGTGAAACTCTATAAGCCGTAATGGGAGGAAACCATCATTGTGTGCACGCATGTGCGTGTCCCTTTTGCTGTCATATGAAGGGGACCTTCTAACTTGGTACATTGCGAAAATATTAACTTTACTAATTGTATTTTATTAGTTTATCATCATTTGTAAAATTTTAGCTTTTTAAAGTATTCAAACAATAAATATGACAATATACTGCATATACTTTTTTTGTTCAATTACCAAATTTGTACAATTTACAGGTATTTTTGATTTGGTATGATTTGTTGAACATTTCTTAAAAACCGGTACCGTCTCTTTAAGAAAACCAGCATTTCTGAAAGGAGCATCTGTAAATGAGCGCATGTTAATCTGTGCTACGTGCGGTTAGAATTATATATGATAGGTGTGGGGAGGAAGAGATCAATATTTAAGCCCTTTTTTACTATAAATTCTCCTCCCTGCCCAGCAGGTGGCGATATGCTGGTAGAATGTCAATCGGCAAAAACAAAAGGAGAAGAATAATGCAAAAGTGTAGATTTATAGTAAAAAAGGACTTAAATATTGATGTTTCTCACCACACCCAAACAAGGCCATGTGCACAGGTCATCGTTTACAACTGACCCCTGCCGAGAGACACCGCAGTCCAGCGTGTCTGTTTGATGATGTCATATCCTGTCCCTCGTTTTAACAGGCTTGTTATGATTAACTATTGCACGTCCCAAGAGATCATGAGTACACATGAAAGATATTGTGATATGATTTAGATTTAATGTTGTTTACAGACAAAACAAGCCTTTCCACATGTATGAACCCATTGTGTGTGTCACTTGTGTGGTTTTTGCTTGTTTATCTCAGTGGGGCATCTAAAGCGGATAGGTCATTCGCTGAAAGCTGAAATTCAGTCAACGTCTGTGTTTGCACAACAACGTGTGTTTGCCGTTAAGTCTGCTGTCTTGTCCTTGACCCTTATGACTCTGTTAAAGATGAAAGCACATTCAGTTTCAGAGCTTTACTTTGTAGCTTCCTGGTGAATTTAACTAAAAACATCATGCCCAGGTCACATTTCACCCCAAAACCAGAGGAAAAAATTTGAATCAAATAAGAAATGTTATTTTACACAGAAAATATTTATTATGATATTTTGTATTGTGATCAGGGCTGCCGCTGGCCAAATTGACGCCCTACGCATAGTTCCAAGATGGGGGGGGGGGGGGGGGGGGGTAGGTGTGCGTGTGATGTGAGCATGAAGCGTTCGTCTGTGTTCCGCAACTGCTTTCGGGTCCTTGAATAACGTATAATGTGCGAGTAATGGCAGCCGGTAGACTTTCTGGTGCCCTCCTAGGGTACGATGGTGCCCCCCCCAGGGAGTTGGTGCCATACGTAGACTGCGTAGTATGCATGTAGGGAGCAGCAGTACTGATTGTGACGACATATTCATGAGAATTAAGCACATCAAAATCTCAAATCTTATTACTGTAAAGCATCCGGGTATTTTACTTTTGAGCATTTTTAAAAAAATTTTTTTTGGCAATTATCACCGTTAATTTACTTTATCAATGTCAATTTATTACAGTGCAAAACATACAATTATTAGGGATGCACCGGTATCGGCTGCCGATATTTATCAGACAATTATTAATCAAATTAAAACCATCTGTATATTAGTTATAAGCATGAAAATGCTGATATGATAAACCAATGGTTTATTTATATGAATTAGTAACACTTTGTGTGACTTTAAATGTAGGTTTCTGATATGATTGGAGTCTTCATTTTAATGTTTTTATACATATTTTGTACAATTACTATTCATGGAGTTAACAGTTAAGGAGTTACACTTTTTTTAATTAGGAAAAAATTACAGAGTGCACCTTTAAATGTCTGCGTTTTAAAATAAAGTCTGTGAGCAAGCGGCGCCCTCTAGCGATCATTGTCCATTATTCCATTATAATACATAATTTAAAAGATGGTTTTATTCAGTTGGTTAACTTTGAGTTTTTTGCATTATGTGGTTGACATTTCTGTGGAATTGCCCGACATATGCATAGCATGAATTTATAATGTTCTATTATATGCTGTACATACATGTACATTGTGTGTTCTGTTGTTTTGAACTGCAAAAACCTCTTTTTATCTTATATTCATCTTTCATTGTGGCACTCTTTAAACTTTTGGCCTGTGTTCAACAGATCCAATCTATGTTTACTGGAAATTGTTTATTAGAAAAGTGAAAAAGCTTTTTATATGTTTGAAGCATAATTCCAAAGTAAAACCGTGATCTTTAGACAAAAATAAGGTAAGTAGCAAAATATAGTTATCGGCCTGTAGATGTTTGTTAAAATCGGTATTGGCCAAATATTCTCACATCGGACATCCCTAACTTAAATACAATACATTTGTTGATTTAAATTAACATACATTTATAGCTTTGTGCTCTGTTCATATTGGACTAACGCCATTTCTGTTCCTGGTCAGATTTGCCAGAACAGTCTTTGTGTAACAACTTTTCTTCCAATAAATTCATGCAGTGCATTTTGTGTCACACATAATTATTAATTTCATAGTTATTGCCACAATTTTTGCATTTTGTGGGATACTCTTTAGTTTTAGACCTCATTTACCTCAAAGCACAGCATTTAAAAAAATATAAAATAAGCAAATTTCTTTACCTGAAATTTAGCATAAAACAAAGTTGAATGATTATGAATTTTTGTTTTGTTTGTTGTTGGTATTTTTAAACCATTTTTGAAGTATTGCCAGTAGTGCTCAATGTAGTCAAACCTGACAATGTTGTTAAAAATGTCTAAATGACCATAAAAAAAAAAAATGAAATTGTATGTATGTATGTGTGTGTGTGTGTGTGTGTGTGTGTGTGTGTGTGTATATATATATATATATATATATATATATATATATATATATATATATATATATATATATATATATATATATATATATATATACACACACACACACACAAACACAGTTGAAGTCAAAAGTTAACATACACTTAGGTTGAAGTCATTAAAACAATTTTTTTTTACCTTTCCAAAAATGTCATATTACCAAACTACAGTTTTGGCAAGTCAATTTGGACATCTACTTCATGCATGACATGAGTAATTTTTCAAACAATTATTTACAGACCGATTGCTTCACATTTAATTGACTATAATCACAATTCCAGTGGGTCAGAAGTTTACATACACTAACTGTGCCTTTAAGCAACTTGGAAAATTCCAGAAAATTATGTCAAGCTTTTAGCCAATTAGCTTCTGATAGGAGGTGTACTGAACTGGAGGTGTACCTGTGGATGTGTTTTAAGGCTTATCTTTAATCTCAGTGCCTCTTTTCTTGACATCATGGGAATATCAATAGAAATCAGCCAAGACCTCAGAAAAAAATTGTTTCTCCAAAATTTTGGTTCATCCTTGGGTGCAATTCCCAAATGCCTGAAGGTGCCACTTTCATCTGTACAAACAATAGGACACACGTATAAACACCATGTGACCATGTAGCCATCGTACCGCTCAGGATGGAGACGCATTCTGTCTCCTAGAGATGAATGTAGTTTGTGTGAAAAGTGCAAATCAATCCCTGAACAACAGCAAAGGACCTTGTGAAGATGCTGGAGGAAACGGGTCGACGAGTATCTATATCCACAGTAAAACGAGTCCTATATGGACATAACCTGAAAGGCTGCTCTGCAAGGAAGAAGCCACTGCTCCAAAACCACCATAAACAAGCCAGACTACAGTTTGCAAGTGCACATGGGGACAAAGATCTTGTTGTCTGGTCTAATGGAAAAAAAAAATAGAACCGTTTGTCCATAATGGCCATCGTTATGTTTGGAGGAAAAAGGGTGAGGCGTGCAAGCCGAAGATCCCAACTGACCTAAGACGGAATGTTTTCTACAATTAAATGTCAGGAATTTTGAATGTTTGTCAGGAAGTTTAAATGTGTTTGACTAAGGTGCATGTAAACTTCTGACTTCAACTGTATATACTGTATCTATCGGTTGCTTGTTCCTTTTGTCTGTTGTTTGTTTGTTCTCTTCCTTCATTTGTTTGTTCTACTGATTGTATTTGTTCTATCGTTCTTTTGTTTGAGCTATCTATCAGTTGCTTGTTCCTTTTGTCTGTTGTTTGTTTGTTCTCAGCGTTCATTTGTACATTCTGTCTGTTGTTTGTTTGTTCTCAGCGTTCATTTGTTCATTCTGTCTGTTGTTTGTTTGTTCTCAGCGTTCATTTGTTTGTTCTACTGATTGTATTTGTTCTATCGTTCTTTTGTTTGAGCTATCTATCGGTTGCTTGTTCCTTTTGTCTGTTGTTTGTTTGTTCTGTTCCTTCATTTGTTTGTTCCACTGATTGTATTCGTTCTATCGTTCTTTTGTTTGAGCTATCTATCGGTTGCTTGTTCATTCTGTCTGTTGTTTGTTTGTTCTCAGTGTTCATTTGTTTGTTCTACTGATTGTATTTGTTCTATCGTTCTTTTGTTTGAGCTATCTATCGGTTGCTTGTTCCTTTTGTCTGTTGTTTGTTTGTTCTCTTCCTTCATTTGTTTGTTCCACTGATTGTATTCGTTCTATCGTTCTTTTGTTTGAGCTATCTATCGGTTGCTTGTTCATTCTGTCTGTTGTTTGTTTGTTCTCAGTGTTCATTTGTTTGTTCTACTGATTGTATTTGTTCTATCATTCTTTTGTTTGAGCTATCTATTGGTTTCTTGTTCCTTTTGTCTGTTGTTTGTTTGTTCTCTTCCTTCATTTGTTTGTTCTACTGATTGTATTCGTTCTATCGTTCTTTTGTTTGAGCTATCTATCGGTTGCTTGTTCATTCTGTCTGTTGTTTGTTTGTTCTCTTCCTTCATTTGTTTGTTCTACTGATTGTATTTGTTCTATCCTCCTTTTGTTTGAGCTATCTATCGGTTGCTTGTTCCTTTTGTCTGTTGTTTGTTTGTTCTCATTATTCATTTGTTTGCTCAACTGATTGTATTTGTTCTATCGTTCTTTTGTTTGAGCTATCTATCGGTTGCTTGTTCATTCTGTCTGTTGTTTGTTTGTTCTCAGTGTTCATTTGTTTGTTCTACTGATTGTATTTGTTCTATCGTTCTTTTGTTTGTTCTACTGATTGTATTCGTTCTATCGTTCTTTTGTTTGAGCTATCTATCGGTTGCTTGTTCATTCTGTCTGTTGTTTGTTTGTTCTCTTCCTTCATTTGTTTGTTCTACTGATTGTATTTGTTCTATCCTCCTTTTGTTTGAGCTATCTATCGGTTGCTTGTTCCTTTTGTCTGTTGTTTGTTTGTTCTCATTATTCATTTGTTTGCTCAACTGATTGTATTTGTTCTATCCTTCTTTTGTTTGAGCTATCTATCGGTTGCTTGTTCCTTTTGTCTGTTGTTTGTTTGTTCTCATTATTCATTTGTTTGCTCAACTGATTGTATTTGTTCTATCGTTCTTTTGTTTGAGCTATCTGTCGGTTGCTTGTTCCTTTTGTCTGTTGTTTGTTTGTTCTCAGCGTTCATTTGTTTGTTCTACTGATTGTATTTGTTCTATCCTTCTTTTGTTTGAGCCATCTATCGGTTGCTTGTTCCTTTTGTCTGTTGTTTGTTCTTATCGTTCAGTTGTTTGTTCTACTGATTGTATTTGTTCTATCGTTCTTTTGTTTGAGCTATCTATCGGTTTCTTGTTCCTTTTGTCTGATGTTTGTTTGTTCTCAGCGTTCATTTGTTTGTTCTACTGATTGTTTTTGTTCTATCGTTCTTTTGTTTGAGCCATCTATCGGTTTCTTGTTCCTTTTGTCTGATGTTTGTTTGTTCTCAGCATTCATTTGTTTGTTCTACTGATTGTATTTGTTCTATCGTTCTTTTGTTTGAGCTAACTATCGGTTTCTTGTTTATTTTTTTTATATTTTTTTTACTTTAATTACTATATTGAAAATGAACCGTTTTTGCATCATGGTAATAAGTATTTTTAGGCAGATATGTCACAATGCATTTTTTTTTTTAGTCTAAAATTTGGCTTAATTTTGAGGCCTTTTTTCATTTTGAGGACGTTACTGTCATGGATATTTTCTTGATAGCTTTTGTGAGATTCATTTGTATAAAGTTTTTTTTGTACTTGCCAACCCTAAAACAATATTGTGAACGAATGCATTCAGTTGTTTTTGGGCTCTTAATTGACACCTCTCCCCAGACACCTGTAATGTCACCCGTCTTGATTTGTACTGGAACGTTCCACTGAGGACTACGGGCTCTGTGTGTAAACGTGAACCTGCATTACTTTCTCTGCAGCGAAGCACTGACGGCCAAAATAAACATGACCGCTGCTGATTCAGGACTATTTATGAGGGTTTCCTCATATTCCATAAAATAACATTTGGTTATTTCAGAAGTACAAAATGTTCATAAAATCACAAATGGAGCTACAGCCTAAAAAGTCTGTGGTGCATCACGTGATGTCATTCAGAGCTATAATAACACGCCTCTAAACCCCTCTGAGGAAAACAGCAATAGTCGTTTAGGACTGTATGTCTATTCAGTCTGTTTTATCATTTTAAACCAATAAACTTGTTTGTGAAATGTTTTGCTCCGTTATATAATGCAACAACATTCATATGTTTAAAAGTGTGTCTTAATTGTCCAAATACTTCAGATCCACTGTACTGTTTCCAATTCGTAGATTTGGATAACACTAGACAAAACTGGACTTTGTGTGGTTTACGTTGGCACCGATTCTGAGTGGACCTTCCCGACTAAACAGTCACTTAACATACTGTGATTCATTTCTAAAAATACCTGCTAAACCCTCTGCTGATTTAAACATCGGCGTAATATTCAGATTATGTCAGACTTTGGGGAATTCCTGAGAGAGGAAAAAAAGAAAGTGGCATGTTTAATGCTGGTTATGTTTTTTCCTGTTATTATAATTATGACGTAAGATTTGACAGGAAGGGCATCTGAAGTAATTGAGGCACTAAATCTCAAGAGAAAGTAATATTCATCAGCAGCATAAAGAAAGAAACTGAAAAAGAGGCAGACTAAAAGAAGTTTTATATAAATATAGATGAGAGAGAATGATATATAAACCCTTATGATTATTATATTGTCTAAATGTTCAGCTCTAGTGGTGAAACTGAACCCAGACTCAACAACTGACAATATTTAACAAGTAACTTCAATTTATTTCATGGCGAAATGACAAACCCACTTTGAAAAAGAAATCAGAATGAGACATCGTCACTTTGATCTTTGAATGGGTGCTGTACTCTTTATTGTTGATGGAAATGTTTGTTTGTTTGTTTATGATAAAGTTTGACATTGCGGCGGGCAAAACGGCTGCTGACTCAGTCACAAGTAAATTGAATTTATGTAACTAGTTGGTATGTTTATGACTAGAATGGCTACGGTTACACATTGTTGTGGTTTCTAAATTCATATTGAGGCAAACAATGATGTATTTGTTCATGCACGAATGAATAATGCGAGGAGAATAAAAAAACTGACCAACACAAAACTGGTATCGTTTGAAAGCGTAGAAGCTTTACTTTCCAATGCATGTAGAGATTATGACCAAAACTGAACAAGTGCTTTGAAATATGCAGATAAATCAGAAGTGATCAGTTTTGATCATTTATAGAAATATTTGCACTGTACTTATTATTGCAGTCAGTAAATACATTAAACTGATCAAATAGCCATTAGTCATATGTTTTTGGAAAGCTCTTAAGGAGTAGAATACAGTATTTCCCCTAGGTTTACAGCTTTGGGGGGGGGGGGGGGGGGTTATTTGAACTGTACATTAAACTAAACATTGGAACATTTATTTTTATGTGTGTGTGTGTGCGTGCGTGTGTGTGCGTGCGCGCGCGCATATAGGGGCGCTGTGCGCGATACAGAGAGCTGAGGAGAATAGTAAACGTGCGACCATGTAGAGACAGAAATGACATGCCGTCGTGTAAATAAGAGAAATAACTTCAGGGCTATTTAGTTTGTTTAATAAAAGAACAAGGTATAGACCTGTTCTATTGGAAAGGTAACCTTAAATTACTTCTGTTGTGATCTGGCGCTATATAGAAAATATAATTAACCTTACCTTCAAGGGGGGGGCGGAGGGTGCCGTTGGGGGGGCGGGGCGCCCCCCTAATATAATGGCAGGGGAAACACTGGAATACATCCAGCATATTTGTTTTACTCACAGACAAAAATGTAGTGAGTAATAGCGAAGTAAATGTGTTTGTCATTTATGTTGGTGTTGCTTAAATGCTGCGTTTTTGCTTATAACTTCACGATAAATGAACAGAACATAAAATATCACATACCATTATTTAGAGGAGGTGATTATCTTTCAATCGAGTCCACACACAATATAATCAGATGTATTGATCATTAGATAATCCACATGAAGCACAATGTTACATATGACCACCAGGAGATGGCGCCAAATACATGACACAGACTCAATGATGACTCAAATGACACAGACACAGTTTTGAGAGACTTTTGGACACTTGGGGACATTTTTGGACACTAAGATAAATTATTTTTGTAGTGTTCTAACTTTTGATTGCTTTGTCGTATCAACACAACATTTTTCTCAGTTACAGTTGACATGATTGGAAACAAAAAAAAAGCAGTTTTTCTCAGCCAGCTTATTCGCAACCAAAGATATATAATATAATATAAAAAGGTACATTTTTGGCTCAATTTTTTTTTTTTTTTTTTTTTAAAGCTAGGAGCCTCAGAATTGATCATAATCTCTATTATTAAAAACATTTGAAAAGTTATATACAATGATACCAAACCCCCCCTATATATATATATATATATATATATATATATATATATATATATATATATATATATATATATACACACACACACACAAGTGCCCTCGACACCCGAGAGAGAGAGAGCATACATATACAATGTTTATTTATTTATTTTTTCCCTGTTTTTCCACACTTGTTCAATACATAATTTGTTCTACTTTGTTCATTTTTTATTAGATTTTGCATGCTCATATAAATGCTTTGGCAATACAATGTACAATTTGTCATAGAGAGAGAGAGAGAGAGAGAGAGAGAGAGAGAGAGCTCATTTGAATGTCTGTTGAGTGCAGAACTATCAGACAGCAGCGCATCCTCTGTTGCTCTAACATGACATTATCAAGGAAGGCTTGAGCTGTATTAATGCTAGATACACTTGAACAGTACAACAGTTTCTATATGATCTGAGATACCTGTGGGGAAAACCCTTGAGGACACACATTATATGCGTTACGCACACACAGAGAATAACGGAGTCGTCATGTCGGCACAATCCTGCATCTCAGTGGGGAGGAAATAAAAGTTGATATCGGGAATATGCTGATTCTGAAGCGATGATATTTCTGACCAGAGCTGCAACAAAAAAATCTCTCTTTCGATCCCTCAAATGTGGGACACACCTGGACAAACGCACTAACCTTTTTCCCACATTGCTAGTTTTAGCGCAAAGTTTTCAATTAGCATGAGGGCTCCGACTGTATTAAAACAAGACGCTGAATATGTGGCGGAAGAAAGTAGTTCCACTCACGAGCGTTTTAGGGATGAAAATCAGTCTTGATAAAACCCTGAATGATATCTTAAGGTGTGGTAACCGCGGTATAAGCGGAACAATTGACGACGGGCCGTTGAGTTGTTTAAAAATAATGCATTATATGTTCCTTACATATAATGGAGGTGCCAATATATCAAAATATTATTTTATTGACCGATAAGTAGGAAAATTGAGTTAATATTCATTAGGATTACCATTAATACTCAAATAAATTGACATGATGCAGTTTATGCTAGTCAAAAACTTGAGTTAGTTTTAATTAATTAATAGCAGTGGCATTTTAAAGGGTTAAATCTCAATATCGGTTAGCCTGTAAAATGAGCGCTTCTGTCCCTATAGGGCATTTTTGCAAAAACCCTGGAATAAACCGTTTCCTTAAGTGCATGTGAACGGGGTCGGTGAAGGGTTGTTCCCTGTAAAGAGAACTCTACAGATTTAGGATGATTAGCAGCTCAAATGTTTGTGTGAATAGATTGATGGCTGTATCCTCTGAACACCAGCAGTGTGTGTGTGTGTGTGTGTGTGGACAGTCGAACGTGTTCTGTTCAGTCTGAATGGATTAAATCAGAATGACAAAGTTGCCAGCACCCTTTCCCATCGAGTGTGTGCGACCTGAATGGTCTAAATAGCTGGTGAGTCACTGGATTATGTTCTGAGGTAGGGCAGACGCAAGTGCACAGAAGTGTGTGTGTGTGTGTGTGTGTGTGTGTGTGTGCGTATTGATTGTGGTTCAGTAATTAGTCAGTCATGCAGTTTAACAGTGAAGTTTATCCTGTTTATAATTACACCTGTTCGGTGCTGTCATACCGCAGTGAAATATCAGTGTGTCAGATGTTTATGTGTGTTTGTGACTGGCAGGTGTGATTGTATTGTTATGTGGCCATTTTAACAGGGTATTTGGCTATAGTTTGGGGTCAAATTGTAGGCCTCAACAATAAGGATGGCCCACTGCCTAATGAGTGGGAGAGGGATAAAGGAGGAGCCGGGAATGCCAGAGAGAGAGAGAGAGAGAGAGAGAGAGAGAGAGAGAGAGAGAGACACACACACACAGCTGTGTGTGTGTGTGAGAGTGAGAGAGTGTGTGTGTGAGAGAAGAGTGTGTGTGTGTGTGTGTGTGTGTGTGTGTGTGTCGACGTGTGTTATGTTTCAGTTCAGTGTTTTATGTTGGAATTAAAGTCTTTGTTAATCCGGTTCCCGCTTCCTCCTCCCCCGATGAACGAGAGACTTGTCTGTTACACTAAGGTGGAGGCAAAGGCAGATAATCAGTTAATTGGCTGATAGTTTTTAAAATTGATTTCTTGTCTTAGTGTTTTCTTACTGTTATGGGCATAGACGTGCATACTAGGGATGGCACCGATACCTGGATCAGTATCGGCTCCGGTACGGATGTTTTAAGACGGATCGGTTATCGGTCTGACAAGCGCAATCCAAATCCGATACTGTGTGTTAGTCATGTTCGTTTACGGTCAAGCTCCAAAACTGGACAAGTACATTTTGAAAAATGAGAAAATACTGAGTATGGTCATAAAAACGCATTTGTGCGTGGAACTGCTTTCTTACGTGACGGACCAGAATCTGCCGTTGCTGGTTCAAAACAAATGATGCGTCCAAACCTCCGTTAGTTATTCAAAAAGTTCACTTCAGAAATAGTATCACGGTTTGTGCTGTTTCGAACAAGTCATTGGATAAACGTGTGTGTGTGTGTGTGTGTGGGAGGGAGGGAGGGAGGGAGTGAGGGAGGGATTGAGGGAGAGACTAAAATGACTACTTGTAGCCCCTTCTCTATTACTATAGAGACTATTTTTACTGTTTTTCTCCTCTTCTGCCAACTTCAAAAAAAATGTGCAAATGTGAATGTATCTCGCCCAGCCCTAATCTCAACCTCCCTTTGTGGACATTTAGGGGTAGGGTTTGGGTTATTATTAGCTTTATATAAAAACAATAGAAGTCGGTACAGTATGTCTTCACTTGGATATTACTTGAGTGAATGTGTGTGTGCACGTTTGTGTTCCAGGAATATTCCCTCTGACCTGCAGTCTCTCATTAATAGATTAATCTGTCTAATCTCACCACACACACACACACACAGATGGAGTGTGTAAACGCCCGTGATTTCAATCCTGTGTCTGTTTAGCTCTTTGGTTTGCCTGAAGAGTTTTATGTGTGTCCTGTGAGTGACCTCTGAGATGGTAAATAACACCACTGCACTTTATGGGGGAAACTAACTACAGCCGTGGCCAAAAGTTTTCTGCTTCAGTTGTTGTGGTGTTGGGTCACATTGTTTCTAGATTGTTGTGCAGAGTGATCAGATGCATTTTAAATAATTGCAAAAAGCTTCATCGGCCAAAAAAATTTACTTGATCACAAAAACCCAAATTTCACTGTTTTTTTTTGGATCTGGCACAAAACGACCAGCTAACATCATTTCACTACTCATATCAGCAGCACCTGGGAAAGTGTGAACGAGCACTAGTCAGGTGACATCACTCGACCATTCTGATTGGATTATAAGAGCAGACTGTTGCTATAAAAGTATCGTGTTCTTGTTCGCAATGGTTACGTCTAAAGAAAGACGTGCAGCCATCATCGCTTTGCATCAAAATGGCCTCACATGCAAGGAAATTGCTGCAAAGAATATTGCACCTGAAAGAACCATTTACTGGATCATCAAGAACTTCAAGGAGAGAGGTTGAACTGCAGTGAAGAAGGCTTCAGGATGTCCCAGAGTGTCCAGCAAGTGCCAGGACTGTCTCCTCCTGAGGAGTCCGCTACGGGATCGTGTCACCACCAGTGCAGAGCTCAATATTGGCAGCAGGTTGGTGTGAGTGCATCTGCACACACAGTGAGGTGAAGACTTTTGGAAAATGGCCTGGTGTCAAGAAGGGCAGAAAAGAAGCCACTTCTCTCCAAGAAAAACATCAAGGACAGACAGAAATTCTGCAGGAAGTACAAGGATTGGACAGCAGAAGACTGGTGCAAAGATATTTTCTCTGAAGCCCCCTTCCGTCTGTTTGGGACATCTGGAAAATCGATAGTCCGGAGAAGAAAAGGTGAATGCTACAATGAGTCCTGTGTCGTGCCAACAGTGAAGCATCCTGAGACCATCCATGTGTGGGGTTGCTTTTCATCACAGGGAGTGGGCTCGCTCACAATCCTGCACAAAAACACTGCCATGAATAAAGAATGGTATCAAAACGTCCTGCAAGTGCAACTTCTACCAACGATCCAGCAGCAATTTGGTGGTGATCCGTGCATTTTCCAGCATGATGGAGCACCATGTCACAAGGCAAGAGTGATAATGAAGTGGCTCGGAGATCATTACATTGAAATTTTGGATCCGTGGCCAGGCAACTCCCCTGATCTTAATCCCTTAGAGAACCTGTGGTCAATCCTCAAAAGGCGAGTGGACAAACAGAAGCCCACAAATTGTGATCAACTCCGAGCACTAATAAGGCAAGAATGGATCAGCATCAGTCAGGATTTGGCCCAGAAGCTGATGTCCAGCATGCCAGAGTGAATCACAGAGGTTATGAAGAACAAGGGTCAACACTGTAAACATCGACTCTTTGCATATATTGAATGTTTTTGCTAATAAAAGCCTTTAAAACTTATGAAATGCTTATCATTGTTTTCCAGTATACCACAGAAACATGTGACAAAATGATCTACAAATACTGAATCAGCAAACTTTGCAATACACAAATTTTATGTCATTGGCACGGCTGTAAAAGTTGAATACATTTTTCAGTAGTATGACTGAAGCTCAGCTGTTTTCAATAGTGTAACTGTGTGTGTGTGTGTGTGTATTGCTATTTCAATAGTAGAGTCTCTGTGTTGATGACAGTTTCACACAGGCTTGTAAACATATGCAGAAGAGTGTGATAGTTCTGCACCCAACAGTCATTCAAATGAGCACAAACTTTCACACTCTCTCTCTCTCGCTCTCTCTCTCGCTCTCTCTGTCTCGCTGTGTCTCGCTCTCTCTCACTCTCACTCTCTCTCTTGCTCACGCTCTCTCTCTCTCTCTCTTAGTCTCTCACGCTCGCGCTCTCTCTCTCTCTCTCTCTCTCTCTCTCTGTCTCGCGCTCTCTCTCTCTCTCTCTCTCTCTCTCTCTCTCTCTCAATTCAATTCAATTTCAATTTAACGAGCTTTATTGGCATGACAAAGACATTTTGTATTGCCAAAGCAATTACATAGAAAAACAAAACAGGAACTAAACTAAGACATGACAACAATAATAAATATAAATAAATAGCATTAATGCAACATATGGGGTCAGTACGGGGGGGGGGGGGATTGGGGTCAGGGGTCTCGCTCTGTCTCGCTCTCTCTCTCTCTCTCTCACGCTCAATTCAATTCAAAGGGGCTTTATTGGCATGAATGTAAACAATACAATATTGCCAAAGCAGAGGCTGTGTAAAAACAGAACTACACCTTAATCTATAATTAATAAATTTGACAAATATAAAAATAAATAATACAAATAAATACAGAACAGGTTCAGAACTGCTGAAGACCACAGTGTTTAAATAACTGACATATACTTATACATAAATGAATATACACACATGTCCTGAGGGTCACTGTGGTGGGCATTGGGGTGGCACACGGGGGTAAAACACATGACACAGATTCACCCGCTGTCCCTCAGACTGTGACACGTCAACACGTATCTCGCCGCCAGTGCTGCTGTGTGTCCCTCTCCAAGTATTATATTAATTTGTTCTTGTTCTGTCATGGTTGTAAATTTGTCAATGCTGTTTGTTAATTTATTCATATAAATGTCTCTGGTCTCTTTGAATTTTGGGCAGTAAAGGAGAAAGTGCACCTCTGTCTCGACCTCACCTGTCGTACAGTGAGCACACACCCTTTCTTCTCTGGGGAGCCATGTGTTCCTGTGTCTGTCTCTCTCGATGGTGAGACTGTGCTCACTGAGCCTGTACTTGCTCAGGATCTGTCTCTCCCTCTCACTGTCTGTCTCTCTCGATGGTGAGACTGTGCTCACTGAGCCTGTACTTGCTCAGGATCTGTCTCTCTCTCACACTGTCTGTCTCTCTCGATGGCGAGACTGTGCTCACTGAGCCTGTACTTGCTCAGGATCTGTCTCTCTCTCACACTGTCTGTCTGTCTCGATGGTGAGACTGTGCTCACTGAGCCTGTACTTGCTCAGGATCTGTCTCTCTCTCTCACTGTCTGTCTCTCTCGATGGTGAGACTGTGCTCACTGAGCCTGTACTTGCTCAGGATCTGTCTCTCTCTCTCACTGTCTGTCTCTCTCGATGGTGAGACTGTGCTCACTGAGCCTGTACTTGCTCAGGATCTGTCTCTCTCTCACACTGTCTGTCTGTCTCGATGGTGAGACTGTGCTCACTGAGCCTGTACTTGCTCAGGATCTGTCTCTCTCTCTCACTGTCTGTCTCTCTCGATGGTGAGACTGTGCTCACTCAGCCTGTACTTGCTCAGGATCTGTCTCTCTCTCACACTGTCTGTCTCTCTCGATGGCGAGACTGTGCTCACTGAGCCTGTACTTGCTCAGGATCTGTCTCTCTCTCACACTGTCTGTCTGTCTCGATGGTGAGACTGTGCTCACTGAGCCTGTACTTGCTCAGGATCTGTCTCTCTCTCACACTGTCTGTCTGTCTCGATGGTGAGACTGTGCTCACTGAGCCTGTACTTGCTCAGGATCTGTCTGTCTCTCACACTGTCTGTCTCTCTCGATGGTGAGACTGTGCTCACTGAGCCTGTACTTGCTCAGGATCTGTCTCTGCTTTGTATCTCTGACAGTCAGGAGATATTCTTCCAATTCATACTTTGATTTTAGAGTCCGATAGATTCTGATCGACTCTGTGGGACTTGATTTTAAATGCATCCAAAAATTTAGAGATCTTTTTTGTATGTCAATAATCAATGGGAATCGTCCTAATTCTGCCCTACATGCATTATTGGGAGTTTTCCTTTGTAATTTCAGAATTAATTTGCAGAATTCTGTGTGTAGGGCTTCTGTTGGATGATTGTTTTTTGTTTGTTTAAGTCCCTGCCCTGTGTACACACCGCCCGTCGCTACTACCGATTGGATGGTTTAGTGAGGTGCTCGGATCGGCCCGGCCAGGGCTCCTCACGGGCCTTGGCGGAGCGCCGAGAAGACGATCAAACTTGACTATATCTAGAGGAAGTAAAAGTCGTAACACCCCCACATTTACACCCTGCACGCCCTAATCAATAAACACGTAAACCAGACCAAACAAGGGGAAATATTTGCATGCTTTCTTGAAATCAACAAAGCATGCAAATATTTTCCCGTGTTTGGTGTGGGTCACGTGTTTATTGATTAGGGTGTGTAGGGTGTAAATGTGGGTCTGGTGTACGTGTTTATTGATTAGGGTGTGTAGGGTGTAAATGTGGTTCTGGTGTATGTGTTTATTGATTAGGGTGTGTAGGGTGTAAATGTGGTTCTGGTGTATGTGTTTATTGATTAGGGTGTGTAGGGTGTAAATGTGGTCTGTTGTTCTGTGATTTGGAACGAAGCCAATCTGACTCTTGCTCAGGACATTGTGTTCGTTAAGGAAGTTTACAATTCTATTGTTTAAAATACTGCTAAATAACTTCCCCAGATTACTGCTCACACAGATGCCTCTGAAATTATTCGGGTCCAATTTGTCCCCACTCTTGTGAATTGGGGTAATAAGTCCTTGGCTCCAGATGTCAGGGAAACAGCCTGAACTAAGTATGAGGTTGAATAATTTGAGCACGGCCGTCTGCAGCTCAGGTGTGCTGTGTTTCAGTGAAGCACCTCAAGATTTTTAGCATTTTTGGATTAATTCATCCTGTGTGATTGTGAAGTCCAGAGGATTCTGGTTATTTTTAATTGTGTTTTCATATATTTGTAGTTTGTGTTTGACCTGATTATAATTGTCATTTAGTTGTTTTGGTGGGATTTCTTTATATAAGTTTTCAAAATGTTTTTTCCAGATTTCTCCATTTTGGATCGGCAAATCTTGTTTTGTTGTGCTCAAATTATTCCACAGATCCCAGAACTGATTTTGTTTTATTGATTGTTCAATTTCCTGTAAGCTTTTGGTGAGATGGTGATGCTTTTTTACTCGGATTGTTTGTTTGTATTGTTGTAATTTGTAGACTCACTCACACACACACACACACACACACACACACACACACACACACACACACACACACACACACACACACTTGTACCAATATTATATTACTCAGTTTCAGAGTGAACGCCCAGTTTCAGTAGAATATTGAGAGATTCTGTCATCATTTACTCACACTCATGTTGTTCCAAACCCATATGCCTTTTTCCTTCCGTGGAACAACATGTTAGGCAGAATATTAGCTTCAGTAACCATTTAATTTCATTGTATGAAAAAACAAAAGATGCAATGAAAGTGAATGGTGACTGAGGCTAACATTCTGCCTAACATCTCTTTTGACCTCCCATTTCCAGTCATGAATAAACCGGAAATAATTTTCAAACTTTTTAACATGCCAAAAGTTGAGACATTTTGACACATTATTGAATTAAAATGCAAATCAGCCATATTTATTTCCAAGATGATAACTGAACAACACTATTGCAAAGTGTAGTATGCAAAGTGTAGTATGCAAAGTGTAGTATGCAAAGTGTAGTATGCAAAGTGTAGTATGCAAAGTGTAGTATGCAAAGTGTAGTATGCAAAGTGTAGTATGCAGCATACTGTTTTAAACAATTACAGTATTTTTGCATAATGCATATTGAGATGATATGTGTAATACATAAATATCAAACATGATTTTTAACATTTCATTCTTCACTTTATTCTGGGCTGCATGATTATAACAACAATTAGAATTGTGGATTATTTCCCTTGATGTTGTAATTTATTTTCGATTAAGTAGAACTTATAAAGTACTTATTTTGGGTGGAGCAACTGCATGCCATACTGTTTATATATGCAGCACATCCACATTAAGACGAGAACTTTGTTTCTAAATTACTTTATTGCTGTTGACTTGTTGCCTGAACTATGTAGTAGGGAAGTATGCATATTCAGATGCACACACACACACACACACACACACACACACACACACTGGGCCTCTTAATGTGGATGAGAAAGGTTGTAGTTAAAGGGATCCTTTGTTATCAGTTCTAGTTATCAGTCCCCCCCCCCACACACACACACACTCACCATTGGGAAGCTTGGGAATTTTCCTGTTGGGCCGACTGCGAAAGGCTGAATGGACCGCGATAAGCTGAAATGGGCTGCCACGTTATGACAGCGACTGTTTCTATGTAAAATCCCAGGCCGATTTCTCTTCCCAGTCCGCCCCTGCACACACACACACACACACACACACACACACACACACACACACACACTCATGAATTTATATGCCTGTTGAATAGTGGTTAGTCATTATGTGATCATTATTGAATTATATGCCTGTGACATCATTTCCCTTTCCTGTCACTGTCATTGGAGGGAATTTAAGTTCACGGCTTCAAAACATAAAAAAAATATCACAATAAATCACTCGGTCCAAAAATGGAGGTGTATGATTTTATGTATTCCAGTGTTAAATGGGCTCCCGTGTGAACCAGCCATTTAAAGGGTCCGTTTAGCTGGTGATGTCTATTCAACTCTACTTGCACTTCAATGACTTCATCACGACTTAAATATCTTTTCTCTGTGCTTTCTCTATGGAAAAATAATGGCCTTGCTGCTGTGTTGGAAATATTTTGGATTCTTGAATATTTTCAGTGGAATGTTGTGTGTTTTTTTTTTTTTTTTTTTTTTTTTTTTTTTTTCTTTCTCCCCAATCTGGAACGCCCAATTCCCAATGCGCTCTAAGTCCTCGTGGTGGCGTAGTGACTCGCCTCAATCCGTTTGGCACAGGATGAATCTCAGTTTCCTCCTTGTCTGAGACCGTCAATCCGCACAGCTTATCACGTGGCTTGTTGAGCGCATTACCGTGGAGACCAAGCACTTGTGTAGGCTTCGCTATTCTCCGCGGCATCCACACACAACTCGCCACACACCCAACTGAGAGTTAGAACCACATTATAGTGACCTCGAGGAGGTTACCCCATGTGACTCTACCCTCCCTAGCAACCGGCCCAATTTGGTTGCTTAGGAGACCTGACTGGAGTCACTCAGCACGCCCTGAATTCAAACTCACGACTCCAGGGGTGATAGTCGGCATCAATACTCGCTGAGCTACCCATGCCCTCTTTTTACCAATGTTTTTAATCAATAGTGACACTTTTGGAAATATGTGTTGGAAATATTCTTGATTCTTGAATAGTTTGTTTATTGTCTTTTTGTGTCATTAGCCTTGTATAGATGAGGTGTAGCGAAAGAAGTTTGTTTGAAATCTTTGCAAATTTACTAAAAATAAAAAACAAAAAGAATCACATGTACAGAAGTATTCACACCCTTTGCCATGAATACATTTTTTACCATTTTAAGTAAAAAAAAAACATACTTTTGCGGCACATGGACATCGGAGCAACCGGTGTTGGTGTCTACCATCGCGAGACACTGCTCAAATATAGGACTCATGCAACAACCAAGCTGCCTGATGACCTGCTGGAGGCGCTACACAAACTCGGCGTGGCCTGATGCCGGTGGCCGAGAGAGAGGACGTCGAAAGCGGTGTGCGAGGAAGCGGAAGTGCGGCAAGAGGGCGGGGGTCCATGCTAGGCAGAGTGTCTACTCTCTGTTTAACATCGACGGCTCCTCTGTGGAGATCGCCAAGAGCACCAAATTCCTTGGTGTTCACCTGGCGGAGAGCCTCACCTGGTCCCTCAACACCAGCTCAAGAAAGTCCAGCAGCGTCTCTGAGGAAAGCACATCTCCCACCCCCCATCCTCACTACATTCTATAGAGGGACTATTGAGAGCATCCTGAGCAGCTGCATCACTGCCTGGTTTGGGACTTGCACCGTTTCGGACCACAAAGCCCTGCAGAGGATAGTGAGAACAGCTGAGAAGATCATCGGGGTCTCTCTTCCCTCCATCAAAGACATTTATTAAAAACACTGTATCCGCAAAGCCACCAGCATTGTGGACGACCCCGCACACCCCTCAAAAATGAACTTTTCACCCTCCTGCCGTCTGGCAAGAGGTACCAAAGCAGTCGGGCCCTCACGACCAGACTGTGTAACAGCTTCTTCCCCCATCAGACTCCTCAATACTCAGAGACTGAACTGACACACCCGTCCTGAGTTGCACTTTAATTATTGTCACTTTATACCTGTCTGCTACCTCAATAACTGTTATGTGCATCGAACACTATCTCATATTATGTTATGTTTACATTTGGCATTTTTAGGAACTGTCATCTTTCGCACTACTGTGGACTGGTCAGCGCTGCACTGTCTCTCACTGTGTCTATTGTACTGTTCATTGTTAGTAATTTATTGTACTGTCCCGTACTTTTTGCACACGTTTGCATGTGCACTTTATATAGGTATGTTATTTAGTCTGTGTAGTCTCATGTGGTTCTGTGTTTGTCCTGTGTTGTTTTATGTAGCACATGGTCCTGGAGGAACGTTGTCTTGTTTCACTGTGTACTGTACTAACTGTATATGGGTGAAATGACAATAAAAAACCACTTGACTAATAGTGCAAGTCAGAGCACAAACCAAGCCATGAAGTCCAAGGAATTGTCTGTGGCCCTACGAGACAGGATTGTATCGAGGCACAGATCTGGGGAAGGGTACAGAAAAAATGTCTGCATTTGAAGGTCCCAATGAGCACAGTGGCCTCCATCATCCGTAAATGGAAGAAGTTTGGAACCACCAGGACTCTTCCTAGAGCTGACCGCCCGGCCAAACTGAGCGATCGGGGAGAAGAGCCTTAGTCAGGGAGGTGACCAAGAACCCGATGGTCACTCTGGCAGAGCTCCAGCATTTCTCTGTGGAGAGAGGAGAACCTTCCAGAAGAACAACCATCTCTGCAGCACTCCACCAATCAGGCCTGTATGGTAGAGTGGCCAGACGGAAGCTACTCCTCAGTAAAAGGCACATGACAGCCCGCCTGGAGTTTGCCAAAAGGCACCTGAAGGACTCTCAGACCATGAGAACAATAGATTGAACTCTTTGGCCAGAATGGCAGGCGTCATGTGTGGAGGAAACCAGGCACTGCTCATCACCTGGCCAATACATCCCTACAGTGAAGCATGGTGGTGGCAGCATCATGCTGTGGGGTGTTTTTCAGCGGCAGGAACTGGGAGACTAGTCAGGATCGAGGGAAGGATGAATGCAGCAATGTACAGAGACATCCTTGATGCACACACTTGAGTGCTCCAGAGCATTCTGGACCTCAGACTGGGGCGAAGGTTCATCTTCCAACAGGACAACGACCCCTCAGCACACAGCCAAGATAACAAAGGAGTGGCTACGGGACAACTCTGTGAATGTCCTTGAGTGGCCCAGCCAGAGCCCCAGACTTGAACCCGATTGAACATCTCTGGAGAGATCTGAAAATGGCCGTGCACCGACATTCCTCATCCAACCTGATGGAGCTTGAGAGGTCCTGCAAAGAAGAATGGGAGAAACTGCCCAAAAAATAGGTGTGCCAAGCTTGTAGCATCATACCAAAAAAGATTTGAGGCTGTAATTGGTGCCAAAGGTGCTTCAACAATGTATCGAGCAGGCTGTGAATATTATGCTCATGTTTTTAATAAATTTGCAAAGATTTCAAACAAACTTCTTTCACGTTGTCATTATGGGGTATTGTTTGTAGTATTTTGAGGAAAATTATGAATTTAATCCATTTTGGAATAAGCCTGTAACATAACAAAATGTGGAAAAAGTGAAGCGCTGGGAATACTTTCCGGATGCACGGGCGTTGACTTGTGACCGGTACTGTAGTTTGGTTTTTCAGTTATAGTCTCCAGTTTTATTATGAATTATGTCTTGAATGATCCGAAAGTCCTGTTGCTCACAGGTGTTGTCCTGGTAAACTCAACAGCCTCCCTAACTAGGTTACCGGGTAATGGGTTGGAAACTATGGTAACAAAACATTTTGTTTGTTTGGTTTTGAAGAAATCGGTTTGTGCTATTGTCTAAACGAAAGGTCTTTATTGAACTGCTCTAACAAAAGCAACTTGGCGAGGGACACCCCATTGTGTGTGTGTGTGTGTGTGTGTAGCAGGTGGTTATTCATGCATTTATCTTTTACTCTGTTTCCAATGGAGCGTTATCTCAGAGAGCAGAGAGATGGAGAGAGAGCGCGCTCGGAGGAAACAGACTAATTTAGCTTAAAGGACTTCCTGTGGAGCACACACACACTCACTCACACACACACACACACACAATTAGACTACTGTACAGTTATTTTAAAGGTGTCAGTCAGAAAATAGTCACACATAATCAAACTGTGTCTGTTACTCTCATGAACAAGTGATGATATCCTTCTATATTTGTTCCTTTTATAGACTTAAACAGTGTGTGTGTGTGTGTCTTTGTGAAACTTCCTGTTAGCATTTTGTGCAGGAAGTGGCTTGTCGCACTTTATCAGGCGTGTCTGGTATGGCCCAAATTATGACATCACTTCAACACACGCGCACACACACACCGCAACCTTCAATCGCTTAACCAAAATGGTATCTCCATGGAAACCAGAATGGCAACAATATCAACAGATCTAATTATCACACGCACTTGGAAAGAATGCTTAGTGACACACACACACACACACACACACACACACACAGGCACTCACACAGACACGCACTCACACAGACAGACAGACACGCACAGACACACACATACTGACATGCACTGACACACACAGACACGCACTGACACACACACACACACATACTGACACGCACTGACACACCGACACACATACTGACATGCACAGACACACTGGCACACACACACGCAGGCACTCACACAGACACACATGCACAGACACACACGCACAGACAGACACGCACATACTGACACGCACAGACACACACAAACACACACATACTGACACGCACAGACACACAAACACACACATACTGACACGCACAGACACACACACACACACACACAGACACCGACACGCACAGACACACACATACTGACATGCACTGACACACACAGACACGCACTGACACACACACACACACATACTGACATGCACAGACACACTGGCACACACACACGCAGGCACTCACACAGACACACATGCACAGACACACACGCACAGACAGACACGCACATACTGACACGCACAGACACACACAAACACACACATACTGACACGCACAGACACACAAACACACACATACTGACACGCACAGACACACACACACAGACACACAGACACCGACACACACACACACAGACACACAGACACCGACACACACACACTGACACGCACAGACACCGAACACACACACACTGACACGCACAGACATGAGACACACACACACTGACACAGACAGACACACACACATACTGACACGCACAGACACACACACACACATACTGACACAGACACAAACAGACACACACACATACTGACAGACACACTGACACGCACACACACTGACACGCACACATACTGACACGCACAGACGCACACATACTGACACGCACAGACACAGACACACACACATACTGACGCACAGACACACACACACACAGACAGACACACACACATACTGACACGCACAGACACACAGACAGACACACATACACACTGACACACACACAGACACACACACACACTGACACACACACAGACACACACACATACTGACACGCACACAGACACACACACATACTGACACGCACACAGACACACAAACAGACACGCACACATACTGACACAAACAGACACGCACACATACTGACACGCACAGACACACACACAGACACACATACATACTGACACGCACACAGACACACACACATACTGACACGCACAGACAGACACACACACACTGACACGCACAGACACACAGACACACACACATACTGACACACAAACAGACACACACACATACTGACACACACAGACACACACACATACTGACACGCACAGACACACAAACAGACACACACACATACTGACACACACACAGACACACACACGTACTGACACGCACAGACACACACACGTACTGACACACAAACAGACACACACAGACACACACACATTACTGACAGACACACACAGACACACACACAGACACACACACATACTGACACACACAGACACACACACATACTGACACACACAGACACACACACATACTGACACGCACAGACACACAGACAGACACACACACATACTGACAGACACACAGACACACACATACTGACACGCACAGACACACAAACAGACACACACACATACTGACACACACAGACACACACAGACACAAACAGACAGACAGACACACACACACAGACAGACACACACACATACTGACACACACACATACTGACACGCACAGACACACAAACAGACAGACAGACACACACACACACAGACAGACACACACACATCATTCTAGAACCTATCATCATTATGTTTTGTGGTGGTGTTTGTGGTTTAATGTTAAATTCATTATTAACATCAATGAAATCTTGGATTGAGAAAAATCCAAAATAAAATCAAATAAAAATGGATTTAGGTGATTTTAGTTAAATAAGTATGACTGTTCAGGAATGTCTGTACATACTCGAGAGGTACAACGCCACAACGCCACCAGTATCTAATTTTAAACGCTATATTCTAAAGCCTGTGCATCATTAACATAATACAAATGTTGCCGAAAATCCTGTTGTCTGCAATGTACTCGCTGTCTGCTGCCAGTCAGTGGATGTTTCTGGGCATTTCTTGATGGATTTTATCATTTTTTTTCTTTCCAAAAATGTCCACTTTTGTATTACATGCACTCGTGTTTTACTTTATTTTTTTTGCTACTTTAGTTGGGTGTTATAAAGGGCTATAACTTGATTCAGTATGTTAATATGCTAATTCTGTTCGTTAAGTCTATTCTTGTCTTTGTTGAAATACAAACAGCGGGACATATAACAGAATGGTGCATGTACATGTGCGAGTGGGGATGTATGTGCGAGGTGGGGGTATGTACGGTTATTGAAGTAAATATGTGCATGAGATGTGTATTTGCATTATTGCACTATGGGGGAGTCCTGACGGCAGTTTAATTCTTCATGTGGTCAGTGGCCTGATGGTAAAAACTGTTCTTGTGCCTGGATGTCCTGGCGCTCTGTGCTCTGTAGCGCCGGCGAGAGGGCAACCGTTCAAAAAGGGGGAGTGGTCAGGGCATGTGGGGTCCAGAGTGAGTCTGCCAGCACATTTCCTCACTCTGGAGACATACAGGACTTTGAGGGTGGGCAGGGGGGCACCAATAATCCTCTCCGCAGTCCAGGTTGTTTGGAGACGTTTTTGGCGTTTTAACTCGCTCCAGACGTTCACACTGAAGTCCTGTTAGTTGTGGGAGGAGCCAGACAGTGTCTTTCCTCATTCAGTCTTGTGGGGTCAAGGGGTCACATGTTATCACATTCAGCTGTTGTGAGACATTGAACGTTCATGTTTTCCCACATTACATGACTGTGGATGAGTCAGCACTGTTTTGTCCACATAGAAACCGTTTATATGCAGAGGTCTGTTGAGTTTTCTGGCAGAGGAAGTGATGTCGTAATGTTGGTTTGCTGATGTCTGCTGCCCTCATGTGGCAGGAAATAGATTTGCCACCATCTTTTACCACATTGAGCTGTCACAGATTATCAACATCATCGGTTTTAAGTAGCAGCTGAGTTTCTGTTTTCTAATATAGAGTTCAATGAAAATGTTTTTTTTTTTCTTGACTTTTCATAAAATGTCTTTATAATCTTATATCTTAAATATTATTATTAATAATTGTGTTATTATGATGTAGAAATGTAGAACTGTAGAAATAGACTCTTTACTGACTGATTATTATTTGGCCCTCACTGTCCTTTTTTCCCCCCATTTTCCTTTTTTTGTTTTTCCTTTTGCTCTTTCCTTTTCCATTTTTTACTTTCCCCTTCCACTTGATTTATCTTTTCCTTTACTTCCATTTTTCTTTCTTTTTCCCTTCCTCTGTTCTTTTTACTTTTCCGTCTTTTTGTTTTCCCTTTCCTCTTTCATTTTCCCCTTCTCCTTTCCTTATTTCTTTTACATTTCCGTCCTTTTCCCGTTCCTTTTCCATTTTCTTTTTCTCTTCCCCTTTAATCTTTTTCTTTTTTCTCTCTCTCATTTTCATTCTGTCTCTCTCTCTCTCTCTCTCTCTCTCTCTCTCTCTCTCTGTCTCTCTCTCTCTCTCTCTCATTTTCATTCTGTCTCTCTCTCTCTCTCTCTCTCTCTCTCTGTCTCTCTCTCTCTCTCTCATTTTCATTCTGTCTCTCTCTCTCTCTCTCTCTCTCTCTCTCTCATTTTCATTCTGTCTCTCTCTCTCTCTCTCTCTCTCTCATTTTCATTCTGTCTCTCTCTCTCTCTCTCTCTCTCTCATTTTCATTCTGTCTCTCTCTCTCTCTCTCTCTCTCTCTCTCTCTCTCTCTCTCTCTCTCTCTCTCTCTCTCTCTCTCTCTCTCTCATTTTCATTCTCTCACTCACTCACTCACTCATTCTCTCTCTCTCTCTGTTTGGGCCTTCACTGCTTTTTGGTGTCTTAACATCTCTTTCCCTCTGTATTGTTTCTCTTTCCTAATTCCTGTACAGACTCTCAAGCGGCTGATTCCTGATGAGGTAGGTTTACTCACATGTGCTCCGTTTTAACACTCTTAACCTCTTGTTCCGTCACCTCTATGTAATGCCACTGACCTCACCCTGTGTGTGACATCACCAACACTATCCCCAATGACCTTTAACCTTTCACATGCTTTGCCTCCCGTGCACACCATCACCTCATCCTACTGATAAACTACAGAACTGAATGACTGACCTCAGATCAGTGTTTCTAGGTCTGTCCACATGAACCGCAGAAACTGATCTGACATCAGCGTTCAGTGGATTTTAAACGCACATTCCTCTCAGCTTTGTCCTCCAGATTTGTGACACTTTAATCTGAGATGCACTCATGCATGAAACACGTTCACTCCATGTGTGTTTATGTGCACAGAGTTTTGGACCACTAAATTCACACCTCAATATTAACATCAGTTAACTTTAATGAATTAGTGGCTCTTTTATTTCAATCCATCCGTATGTTCATTTATTCATTATAATAAATGCAAATGAGGATGTGGCGCCCCCTGCTGCTTGTAAGAGAGATAAACTGTAATGTAACTGTAGCTGGTTTACTGTATGGATTATATTAATATATTAGTATTAAATGATAGATAAAGTTTATTGACACCAGCAGAGAATGCTCTGATTAATTAAACTGCATGCATGTAAAACAATGGCAGAGTTTGGCTAGGAGCGCTAACGTAACTGTGCAATATGCTGTATACAATCCACTTTTCTTCTAAAAGATTGGACACATGTGTAGGATG
>JAVLUX010000183.1:822500-900000 GCA_032164185.1 Moxostoma hubbsi | reverse complement strand
CACACACACTCAGTCACACACTCACACATACTCACTCACACACACTCGCTCACACTCTCACACACTCGCTCACACTCTCACACACACACACACTCGCTCACCCACTCACTCATACTCACTCACACACTCACTCAATCACACACACTCGCTCACACATTCGCTCACCCACTCACTCATACTCACTCGCTCACACACACACACACTCGCTCACACTCTCTCTCACACACTCGCTCACCCACTCACTCATACTCACTCACTCACACACACTTGCTCACACACACACACACACACACACACACACTCGCTCACCCACTCACACATACTCTCACACACACACACACACACACACACACACACACTCGCTCACCCACTCACTCATACTCACTCACACACTCGCTCACTCACACACTCGCTCACTCACACACTCGCTCACTCACACACTCGCTCACTCACACACTCACTCACACACTCACTCGCTCACCCACTCACTCATACTCACACACTCGCTCACTCACACACTCACTCACACACTCACTCACACACACACGCACACACACACTCGCTCGCACACACACACTCGCTCGCACACACACACTCGCTCGCACACACACACTCGCTCGCACACACACACTCGCTCACACTCGCTCGCACACACACACCTCGCTCGCACACACACACTCGCTCACCCACTCACACATACTCTCACACACACTCGCTCACCCACTCACTCATACTCACTCACACACACACACACACACACACACACTCGCTCACTCACTCACACACACTCGCTCACACACACACACACTCACACACACACACACACACACTCGCTCACACACACACACACACACACACTCGCTCACACACACACACACACACACACTCGCTCACACACACACACACACACACACACACACACACTCTCTCTCACACACACATACGCACCTGTGGAAACTCTTTTCGTTATCATCTCTCTCTCTCTCTCTCTCTCTCTCAGCACGGTCTTAAAGCCATGTTGACGTCAGCAGAAGGAATTCCTCTCCTCGTCAAATCCATCAATCCAAAAGTTCCGCACATGATGGTGGATGTAGTGAAACTGTTGTCTGCCATCTGCATATTCGAGCACCCCGACAACACGTGAGTGTTTGAAATATCACAAGTGTGCCACAATAAAGTCAGTGTTTGGTTGAATAAGTGTGAGGGTGTTGCTGTTGGTTTCAGTCATGAGCGTGTGCTGGAGTGCATCACGGAGCAGGCAGAGGAACAAGACATCGAGAGGTTTCAACCGCTGCTCTCCGGCATGCAGAAAAACAGCATCACACTGAAGGTAAAACACATGCACATTACATGCAGCTGTGGTGCTCACACGGGTGACACGGGTTCGAGTTACTCTTTGTGTGTGTGCGCAGACGGGCTGTATGCAGTTAATCAACGCTCTGATCAGTCGAGTGGAAGAACTGGACTTCAGGATTCATCTGAGATCTGAACTCATGAGACTCGGACTTCGAGACCTGCTGAAGGTGACTCACGTTTGTGCAACTTTCTACCTGCTTTTTATTTAAAGCTTACCACAGTTGCTCATCATTTAATCCTAATGTAATTTACTTTATGCACTGACATAGAGGCTTCAAGAGCAGCTTTATTGTGCAACCAAAAACCCAATAAAACATGGCAGTTTTAACTAATAAACAAGCCCAGAATACACCAGGGACTCTTATTTTGAAATGTCTGTGCTCCCAAACAAAACACGCACGCTTACAATCATCTACAACGAGCGTTTTACAAACGGCATAGTTGTGCCCTTGACGGGCACTCTGGGAAGGGGACGCCTCCCGAAGGGTCGTGCCAAACAAAAGTAAGATTGATGATGACAGTGACTCGGCTCCGTTACAAACCTCTATATCACACTGACACTAAAGACACTGACTATCACCCCTGGAGTCGTGAGTTTGAATCCAGAGTGTACTGAGTTACTCCAGTCAGGTCTCCTAAGCAACCAAATTGGCCCGGTTGCTAGGGAGGGTAGAGTCACATGGGGTAACCTCCTCGTGGTCACTATAATGTGGTTCTCGCTCTCGGTGGGGCATGTGGTGTGTTGAGGGTGGATGCCGCAGTGGATGGCGTGGGCCTGCACACTATGCGCTATGTCTCCGTGGCAACGTGCTCAACGAGCCATGTGATAAGATGTGCGGATTGACGGTCTCAGACGCGGAGGCAGCTGGGATTCGTCAATCGTAGGAGTCACTACGCCACCACGAGGACTTAAAAGCGCATTGGAATTTGGGCATCAAAATTGGGAGAAAAAGGGGGGAACCCCCCCCCCCCCCCCCCCCCCCCCAAAAAAAAAAAAAAACTTGCCAACATAAATGGACACTAAATAAAACCCCCCAAAAATAAAGACACACACAAATGTTTGAATGAATACAAAACAGCAGTATTTCACTTTAATAGTGATTTACTATCAAAAGAGAAGAGACTTTTGGGATTCAAGACTGATGACCCGAATGAGTCTGTGGTTCTCTGAATCATTATTTTATTGATCAGTTAGCGTAATGTATCAGACTTCTCTAGGAGAGTGTGTTTTGATTATTACTCAACTCATGCACAATACAATGTGATGGAAAAAAACAATTTTGCTGTACTAAGTGTTAAGAAAAACTAGACAGACGCTAAAGCTAATTAAAGCTAATTGTGTTTATTAAACCGCTGAGCTACTGTTCCACTACTGATCAAGTTAGTAGCATCACAACTTCATTTTAAAGTCACTCTTACACACAGGTTACATTTGTTATTGTCTCTCTCTGCATCTGTAGGAGTTGAAGTTGATAGAAAACGAGGAGCTGAAAGTTCAGTTTCAGGTCTTTCAAGAGCAGGCTGATGATGACTCCGAAGATCTTCGCTCACGACTGGACGACGTCCGTATTGAGATGGAATATCCTTTACTGCGCTCCTACATTATCTTAAGACCACAAACACACTGCAGTTGTGGACTGAATGCCTTGTATTTATTTTCTGCATGCAGTTCTCAAATCAACCAGCAGGTGTCACAAAGGTGCAGAAAAGTTTTGAAGTCGAGAGCAATTATTTTGTGTACAGTTGCCATTGTTACACTTTTAAGGGTTTTTATCATGCAAAACAAGATTTGACTTGCTCTTTTAAAAGAAAGGGCTTTGTTTTACCCATTTCAATCCATCTGAAGTGATCTGCCAATCATATCAGAGGCCATTTGTATAGAAATCGTAAAGGTGTAAAGTCAGAATCAGTGTGTTTAATTGTATTGGTCGGAGAGATTTTGGATTACAGTCATGAAGAAATAATTGTGTCTGGCTTTGGTGTGAAAATCCTAGATTGATGGCACAAGTGTTTATTATTGATACAGCAATGTAGAATCTGGCACCTCTTAATACTTTTTAAAATCTCATTGTTGGATTTTTCCACCAGGTGGCGTCAGAACTTCCTGTAATCTGTATTTAGTCACAATCACTCCCAAAAGATAAACAGATGACAATTTAGAGGCTTGAAAAATCTGTTAATGAAGCCAGACATTAATAAAGTGTAATGGCTGTTTCATGAGTGTACTTGTTGTTGTTCTTTAACCGTGTTTGATCACTGATGCGACTGAAGTCTTTCAGGTTTTGTTGAATACGGTGAAGGACTCTAAAGCCGAGCCTCTCTTCCTCTCGATGCTCCAGCACCTGCTACTCGTGAGAAATGACTACATGGCCCGGTATGAATGCTCATCTTTCCAATTTGACCTCACTCTAACCTTCACAATGACCTTTGACCTGACCAGTGCCTGTGCCAGTGGAATAATGGATTATATAGGAGCGCACAAGTGTGCTTTAAATGGCGTACTACCAAACCTCTCACTGCAATACTGTATCCCACAATGCAGAGCTGCCGACCCTCAATTTATTTAATATTACTGGTGCATTTATTATTTTATCAGAATGCCAAAATTTTTATTAATTTAGAAATGCAAAAATTGGGTTTTATATACAAGGAATTATAAACAACCAAATTGATTTCTGAGATAATAACTCTGCACCATTTGCTGAATTAAACATGCAACATAGTGAGGTCACATAACAGTTATCACTGCAAAATGCACATTGTTTTATATTTAAAAAAAAATGTAATAGTAGGTAGTGTAAAGCACAGTAACCAGTACAAACTTATTACATTTTGTTTTTCAACAAAACCTCAAAAGGATAGGAGATGGATGGATGGATAGACAGACAGACAGAAGATAGATAGACGGATGGATGGATAGACAGAGAGATAGATAGACGGACAGAAGATGGATGGATGGATGGATGGATGGATAGATAGATGGATGGACAGACAGAAGATAGATAGATGGATGGATGGATAGATGGATAGATGGAGAGATAGACAGACAAATAGATGGATAGATAGATAGATAGACAGAGAGATATATAGATGGACAAACATATAGATAGATAGACTGATAGATGGATGATGGACAGACAGACAGAAGATAGATAGATGGATGGATGGACGGGCGGATAGATGAATAGATAGATAGATAGACAGATGGATAGATGGATGGATGGATGGATGGATGGATAGATAGACAGATGGATAGATAGATAGACGGACAGATAGATAGACGGACAAATAGATGGATGGATGGACGGATGGACGGATAGATGGATGGATGGATGGATGGACAACGGATAGATGGATGGGTGGATGGATAGATAGATAGACGGACAGATAGATGGATAGATAGACAGACGAATAGATAGATAGACGGATGGATGGATGGACAGATAGATAGACAGAGAGATAGATAGACAGACAAACATATTGATAGATAGATAGACTGATAGATGGATGGATGGATGGATGGACGGACGGACGGACGGATAGATAGACGGACGGATAGATAGGCAGACGGATGGATGGATGGATGGATGGATGGATGGATAGATAGATAGATAAAAACATGCCTGGAGTGGAACCCTTTGATTTAATTGATTACCCTTTGAAGATCTCTGCTTTGTTCTGTCTTTTCTGAGTGCTGAACCAAAACAGTCATTCATTTGCACTTTACAAATTCATTCAGATATTAATTTTATCTGACTCCAATTTTAAGCTGACCTCTAATTTAGATTAAAGCTCTAATTACTTTCTGATCCTACTTTTAATTTGGTCTTTTTAGGTTATTGATTACTCTGAATCCTCTTAATTTTCATTTTCCTTTCATTCGGGTCCCGATTGTTGCTTATTCATATGCTCGCCGATTACATAGATCTCATGGACACAATCGCCAGCTTGTTCATAGTCAGCAGTTGCAGTGTTTACTAATATCATCTGGTTCGGCCGCCTACTGCTTGCTCATAACCAGATGATAGATTTATTTAGTCACGTTTCATACAACTTGCTAAGACCGTGAGAAGCAGTGACTGGTAGTCTTATGTAGTTATCTCCTATTCATAAGCTCCAGTAATGTCATTATCCTGGACATAAGTTGGCAGTAACAAAAGGTGTCCCTCGAATCTACCGGTGATAAATAATTTTGAAGGAATGACTACAGATAACTATGTGTCACATTTCCTTAAATACCCAAACCATAAACAAAGGGAATTCTGGGAGTGGTTAGGTTTAAAAGTCCTGGTGTCATACCTCATTAACATGCAGGGATTGTGACAGACCTCCAGAATTATACAGCATTTGGCAAAGACCTTATAACTTTGTTACCATTAGTTTTATTAACATGGGAAAGAGACCATTATACCAGTCGCACTGAGACATTTTAAATGATACCAAACGTGCCTAGTCCCATTATTTGTTTTCATGGTTTTCTTTGTTACATTTTCACATATACATTTTGTGTGTCTGTATGTGTGCCTTGTGGGCGAGACAAGGGGGAGAGAGAGAACAGATGTGTGAGTTTTAGGAGAATAGGCCTAAATTGGCCCGAGGTGAGACAGAGGTCAGATGTGAGATTTTGTGTTTTATGGTCTTTGCTCAGTAGGATGCGTTGACTCGGGTGGAGATGCTCATCTGTGTAGGAGTTATGACATTGGTTCTCGCAGAGTTCTTTGTCTTTCCCGAAAGTGATGCAGACAGTTTGGAGCCAGACTTATAGATAGATAGATAGATAGATAGATGGGCAGATAAAATGATGGATAGATGGATGTAAAAAGATAGATTGAAAGATGCATTTATGTATAAATGTGACTTAAAATTTGGTTTAATCTTCATCTAAGTTAAAATAATGAACAAACACACTGTTGTAACCAATAACTCACAAATTATTGTATTGTTCTTGTACATATTGAATACATCATTAAAAATTTCACAGTGTAGTTTGGGAAAAATATGCAAACCCCACAGACGTATGACGTCAACAAAAGCTAATTAGAGTCAGGAGTTGGCAAACCTGGCATCTAGATAATAAAACGAGATCGGAGGTGTGGGTTAGAGCTACTTTGGCTTATAAAAAGCACTCAAACATTTTGAGTTCGCTATTTACAAGCATCTGCTGACGTGGACTATGCCTCACAAAAATTAGATCTCAGAAGACCTACGATCAAGAAATTTTGCATTGCATAAAGCTGGTAAGGGTTACAAAGTTATCTTGAAGAGCTTAGATCAACAAAGTTATCTTGATGATCTGTCCACAGTTAAACAAATTGTCTATAGATGGAGATGATTTAATACTGTGGCTACTCTCTCTTGAAGTGGCCGTCCAGCCAAGATGACTCAAAGGGAACATCGCAGAATGCTCAGTGAGGTGAAAAGATCCCTAGAGTGACAGATAAAGACTTAAATGAATCATTGGATCTGGTTTAACATCTCTGTTCATGAGTCTACTATACAGGAAACATTAAACAGGTGTTCATGGCAGGACATCATGAAGGAAGCCGCTGCTTTCCAACAACAACATTGCTGCGCTCCTGAAGTTTGCCAAAGACCACCTTGATACTCCACAACACTACTGCCAAAATGTTTTGTGGACTGATGACACTAAGGTTGAATTGTTTGGGGAGAACACGCAGTGCAGGTCTAATCCATTATCCACATCTACCGGAGAGGCTTGATTGAGGTTATTGCTGCCAATGGAGGATCGACCAGTTATTAAACCCAAGGTTTCACTTACTTTTTCCACAGCACTGTGAATGTTTAATGGGATGAGTTCAATAAAGACACAAAAGACTATAATTGGTTTGTGTGTTGTTAGCTTAAGCACATTGTGATTTGACTATTCTTGAGACTTTGAAGTTGAGATCACATTTAATGACCAGCTAATTCCAAAGGGAAACTTTTAGTAGAATGATTATATGTTGGTTTCAGAGTTTTGGAGGGAAACCGAATTGATGGATGGGGTTAGAGACAAGGAGACGTTTGATTGATGCTAGCAGGAGGCAGAAGTGGTTGCCGATGGCGACCAGCTTTAAATAAGAACCTAGGCTCTGTACGACGCCCCCGCTTCATTTAATTAGCAGACACACACACACATAAAGAAACATTAAAAGTGACAGAACGAGAGCCTTTCACATCAGAATCAGCTTTATTGCCGTGTGTGTGTGTGTATATATATATATAAACGCAGTGCAAATACAAATCTATTATATACAGATGTACAGGGAATGTATGGCAGAAGAGGTTAGGATATGTTGGATAAATATAAAAAGATTAAGCTGTGTATTGCATGTAATTATTGCTCAATGGGGCAGTTTTAGCTGTTCTTGAGATGGATAGCCTGAGGGGAAAAACTGTTGTGCCTGACGGTTCTGGTGCTCTGTAGCGTAACATGCACACACAGTTACCTATATATATGTATATATGTGTGTGTGTGTGTGTGTGTGTGTGTGTGTTTGTGTGTCCTGTACCACTTCCTTTCATTTTTGTACATCTGAAATCTCCCACACACACACACACACACACACTTATTCTCTCTTCAAAGATCCTCTCTCGCTCACACACACACACACACACACACACACACACACACACACTGTAGAAATGAGAAAAGCTGGTGGGAGTGTGAAAAAGACATGGGCAGATGGAGTGTGTGTGTGTTTGTAAACACTTTCAGAATGTCAAACTTGTTGCTCGTTCCGTGTGTTTAATGTGATCCGACAGGCAGGAAATTGGAGAGCCGGTTTGTGTCCACGGGGCTTTGTATATGGATGTGTGTGAGGCTTTGTTCAAAATTAAACTCCAGTGTACTGCATACTATGTAATAACGGCTTGCAGTGTTTAAAAATAGGACGTGAAATAATATGCGGTATGTAATGATAAATGTTTCAAACAGTAGTTTGATATATTGTTGTCAAATTATCTCATTATGTTGCATGTTTAATTGAGTGGCATCCAGTTCTCATCTCGGAAGTAAATAAGGTTATCCGGCGTTTTATTGTCTCGTTGCTTTGCAATCAAATCCAATAATAATTCAAGAATGAAATTAAAACTGTTACAGGGACTTTTAAAGGGATAGTGCACACAAAATTGAAGATTATGTCATCATTTACTCACCCTCATGACTTTTTGATCGTTTTTTACTCTTTTGCATACAATGAAGGTAAATGAGTTACTGATGCTGTTGATAATAACATATCATTAAAGTAGTTCAAATGACTGGTGTACTATATTCCAAGTCTGAAGTTATGCAATAGATATGTGTAATGGTGCGTTCACATACAACGCGAAGAAAAATTGCGCCTTGCGTTGCTCGCGTGAAATTGACCGCTGGATTACAAATGTGTGTTTAAACTCGCACGAGTAACGCGAACCCGCGAGTATTCCCGCTTCTCTTCCGGAAAAGGACAGGAGACGGGGCTTCTACGACTTTTCATAGTAAAGTTCAATCAATAGCTGGAATCAAGTAGACGCGCATATTTCCAGAACTTACCAGGTCGTCCAACTTCCTCGCTCACTTTCCTCCAAGCGATGTCTCTTTTTCGTCCGGTTTCTGTACATGTATGATGTTGTGTCGTACAATTCCGGGTGCACACACACCGCTACAACAATTTAAAATTTAATTTTTCCAGATTTCTTCTGCTACTACATCAGTACATCAGTGACATACGGACAATCGCAAAGCTGATAGGCTTTCACGACAACACGTCATGCAAATTTTTCGCTCGATTTGAAAAATTTAAACTTGTGCGAATACGCGAATGAAGCGATTTTGCACGTTCGACTCACGCCATTCACTTCATTCGCATCTTTGCATTGACTTTGTATGTAATCGCGCCGTGCCAAAAGCTCGCTTCTCGTTGTTTGTGAACGCACCATAAGAACTTGAGAGATCAAATGAGAGTTGATTTTCATTGAATATCGAAATATATTTGAGTTCCAATTCAAATCAGTGTTAAATCAACACATGGGTTGTATCACATGAGTGCTTTTATGGTGTTTTATGTGGTGTTAGAGCTTGACATCCCCAGTGCCTGTTCGCTTTCATTGTATGAAAACACAGCAACATAAACGTTCTGCTAAATATACATAATTCTGATTTGAAGTGTTAGTCAATGACAAATGAACACGTGGTATTAGTGTCAAGTAGAGTGTTTTGTCAGAGTTCTGTGCTGAAATCAGCGGAATAATGTGAGTTTCTCCTCCGCAATGAAAGTGCTGACACACACTGGAAAGCGACGACGCCTCTGTATAATTATCCTCCAAATATAACCGCCACTCAAATCCCTGAGCGGCTCCTCAGCCCACAAACAAACTCCAGATTCACTTACTTTAATCACTGACGAGCGAGAATTAATTAGGATTATTCTGATTCCACCTAAAGCCTCTGTTGAAAAGCATCTCTGGTTTGAAAGGGACACTAGGGGTCTCTCTCGCTCCACGGAAGAATTGAGGAGAGAGCGAGAGAGAGGAGTGGGCGAGGGGAAAATAGGGCAAATAAAAGAAAGAGAAACAGCTTGGTGGAAAATGAAGAACATATCGAGTTCGTTTCACAGCAGGTCAAGGTGGCAGATTTCTAACAAATGGACTGTCTGAACCTACACACACACACACACACACACACACACACACACACACACACACGAGTGTCAGCTATTTTCAATCTCTGCTCTTTCACTTTCACATTAAGACAACGTCTCACACAGATAGAGTGTTGTCTTTGTATCAAAATCTAGTGAGACACCTGCCTACTGTAGGCCGCAATTTAGACATTATTGGCATGTTTAAAAATGTAGTTTTGATAGATTAGCAGCTCACTTCAAATTCACATTGAACATTCCTGTGATGCCCCAAAAATGCTCTTTAGATCGGCGCATCATGAGTCAGTTTTTTTGTTAATTGTCTGTGATGGCCAAATAAGCAGTTTGAATCGCTCACTAGGTTAGCAGCTCGCTAGAAATTCCCATAGAATGCTCCGGCAATACTGATTAGATGGGCAGTTCACTAAAAATGTGCGTTGAACACCCCTGTGATGTGCAGAATTTCTGTATGGGTAGGCAGCTCACTTGCTTTTGAAACGCAGCCATCGTGTCTTTGCACAAACTCATTTTGAAAGGTCACTGGAAGTCATCATGGGTGGATGATGTCTGTGACCCTTTTCTGAACAGTGTAATGAAAATCTTTTATTTAATTTCATAAAGGTCTTCAGTAAAGCTCTGATAAACCTGAGCGCAATATCTTCCTTGACTCCTTCCTGAACGCAGTCGACAAACTTCTGAACTTCTTATAAACTTCCAGTCTCCTTTTCCTCTGTACTTTAATTCTTCCTTCAGTAACTTATACAAATATGACTCCTTATAAACTTCCTTCAATCCTTCCCTCTGCATTTCCACACTTCCTTCTGAACTTCAATCACAACAACTTTTTACAGAAATGGCTCTTTCCGAACTTCCTTCTGTTCTTTCATACTTCCTTGACAACAACAACATTAAATTGAAATGGCTCCTTCCAAACTTCCTTCAATCCTCTGTGTTCTTCCACACTTCCTTCTGTACTTCCATCCTTTCATCTGAACTTCCTTAAATGATTGATACAAATATGACTCCTTATAAACTTCCTTCAATCCTTCCCTCTCCACTTCCACACTTCCTTCTTTACTTCCATACTTCCTTGACAACAACAACGTTATATCGAAATGGCTCCTACCAAACTTCCTTCCATCCTCGTCTGTTCTTCCATACTTCCCTTTGCACTTCCGCACTTCCTTCTGTACTTCCATCCCTTTTTAACTTCATTCACAACCACTTTTAACAGAAATGGCTCTTTCTTATCTCCCTTCCTTTTCTTCCATACTTCCTTCTTACTTCCATCCTTCCTTCTGAACTTCCTTAAATGATTAATAAAAATATGGCTCCTTATAAACTTCCCTCTGCACTTCCTTCTGTTCTTTCATACTTCCTTGACAACTAGACCGTTATATCGAAAAGGCTCCTTCCAAACTTCCTTCCATCCTCCTCTGTGTTCTTCCATACTTTTTACATTCTTACGTCCTTCTCTACTTCCATCCTTCCTTCTAAACTTTCTTTAGTGATTGATAAAAATATGTCTCCTTATAAACATTCTTCTATCCTTCCTTCTGCACTTCAACACTTCCGTCTGTACTTCCATGATTCCTTATGAAATACATTCACAACAACTTTTAACAGAAATGGCTCTTTCTGAACTTCCTTCCTTTTCTGCATTATTCCATACTTCCTTCTCTACTTCCTTCACAATGATTTATACAAATATGGCTCTTTAAAACCTTCCTTTCATCCTTCCCTCTGCACTTCCACACTTCCTTCTGAACTTCCTTCTCTACTTCCATCCTTCCCTCTGCACTTCCACACTTCCTTCTGAACTTCCTTCTCTACTTCCATCCTTCCCCCTGCACTTCCACACTTCCCCCTGCACTTCCACACTTCCCCCTGCACTTCCACACATCCTTCTTACTTCCCTCTGCACTTCCACACTTCTCTCTGCACTTCCACACTTCCTTCTTACTTCCTTCTCTACTTCCACACTTCCCTCTGCACTTCCACACTTCCCTCTGCACTTCCACACTTCTTTCTTACTTCTCTATTTCCATCCTTCCTTCTGCACTTCCACACTTCCTTCTGCACTTCCACACTTCCTTCTGCATTCTTCCATACTTCCTTCTGCACTTCCACACTTCCTTCTGAGCTTTCTCCACAAAAAGGGCTTTGCTACAGATTTGACTCTCTGATGTCTCTCTCTCTTTCAGGCCTCAGTACTATAAGCTTATAGATGAGTGCACGGCACAGATAGTTCTGCACAGAAACGGATGTGACCCCGACTTCAAATGCAGGAACCTACAGCTGGACATTGACTATCTGATTGGTAAGAGAAACCATTTCCTGAAAACTAGACACTGTATTACCACATTTGGCCACAGGGTGGGAGCATTCAGGTGCCCCATTTAAAAGAATCACATGACATACCAAAAGTCTCAAATATCTTCCTTTATAATCCACTAAATTGAGATGGTGCACAAACACGGTCTCTAAGATTGAATGGAAGTGTGTAGTTGATATGATTAATTGAAAATGCACTTATTTTCCCATTGGTGTGTAGCATCTGGGAGAGGCAGGCTCTGGTTTGGCTCAGAACTGCTGTGTGGTCACTGTATGGATGTTTGAAGGAAATTTGAACTGAAGTTTCTTCAGCTGTGTTGAGGTTGGCGTGTGTTTTGAGCCATTCAGTAGAAAGTTTAAACACTTTGTGCTGTTCTGTTCGGGCTGAGAGGAGAACAGATTTTGCCCTGCTTGCATTATTAAAACATGTCCTTTAACCTCTCCACATTAATGCTCACAGCTGTTTTTCTCATTGAGTTTCACTCAGTCTGTGTCCCATTTACTATGACAGTGTAAAGGAAGTGAGATAACTTCCCTCCTGCCATCTTTCCTTTCACTCTTCCATCACTTCTTCTGAAATATCTATTGAACTTCCTTGCATACTTTGAATTTCCTTTGAAACGTCCTTAGAGACTTCCTTGCATACTATAATCAATCCCTTCGAACTTCCTTAGATGCCTCCTTGCATACTCCCATAATTCTCTTAAACTTTTCTCTTAAACTTCCTTTGACACTTCCTTGCATACTTCCATCAGTGTCTTTGAATAACAATTTTAAACTTCCTAAGACTTCCTGACTTCTTAACTTCCTTCCATACTTCCTTGCTTTCATCCTGTCTTCTGAAACATCTTTTAAACTTCCTTGCATACTTCAAAACTTCCCTTCAAATTTCCTCTTAAACTTCCTTAGACACTTCCTTGCATACTTCCATCATTCCCTTTGAATATCAATTTGTAACTTTTTTTAGACACTTCCTGACTTCTTAACTTCCTTAGACACTTCCTTGCATACTTCCATTCTTCCCTTCAAATTTCCTTTTAAACTTCTTTAGACACTTCCTTGCATACTTCCATCATTCCCTTTGAATATCAATTTGTAACTTTTTTTAGACACTTCCTTCCATACTTCCTTTCTTTCGTCCGGTCTTCTGAAATATCTTTTAAATTTCCTTGCATACTTCAAAACTTCCCTTTGAATTTCCTTTCAAACTTCCTTAGACACCTCCTTGAATACTATAATCCTTCCCTTCGAGTTTCCTCTTAAACGTTTTTGCATACTTCCATTCTTCCCTTCAAATTTCCTCTTAAACTTCCTTAGACACTTCCTTGCATACTTCCATCATTCCATTTTGAATATCAATTTGTAACTTTTTTTAGACACTTCCTGACTTCTTAACTTCCTTCCATACTTCCTTGCTTTCATCCTGTCTTCTGAGATATCTTTTAATCTTCCTTTCATACTTCAAAACTTCACTTTGAATTTCCTCTTAAACTTCCTTAGACACCTCCTTGCATACTTCCATCCTTCCTTTCAAGTTTCCTCTTAAACTTCTTTGGATACTCCCATCCTTCCCTTTAAACTTCCTTTGACACTTCCTTGCATACTTCCATCATTCCCTTTGAATATAATTTTAGACACTTCCTGACTTCTGAACTTCCTCCCATACTTCCGTCCTTTCTTCCGAAATATTTTTTGAACTTCCTTGCCTACTTCAATCCTTCCCTTCGAATTTCCTCTTAAACTGCCTAAGACACTTCCATACATACTCTCATCCTTCCCTTCAAATTTCCTTTCAAAATTCCTTAGACACTTGCTCGCATACTTCAATCTTTCCCTTCAAGTTTCCTCTTAAACTTCTTTGTATACTTCCATCCTTCCCTTAGTGCCGGTGGCTCCTCATTGGATAATCCAAGCATTGTTCCCTTTAACTCGGCTTTTTATGTTCGTAATAGGCAGATTATTTGAGCCATATTAATGATTCCGAGTTCACAAAGAGATGAGAAGAGAAGGAAAAGAGTTTTACATGTTTAAATGTGCACTCATTCATCTGCCTTTTGTGTGGTGATTTCAAAGATGGTTTTGAGGTTTTGGGTTTCTTATTTTAGCGTGAGTTTTGGACAGGACGGGGCGAGCAGGAGATTTTAATTAGATAGCTCAGTAATCAGAGCACGAATCACAGGAGGCAAAAAGAGTCATCATGGTGAAGGGCACTCGATACACACGCGCACACACACACACACACACACACACATCTATTCACACTCTCTCTCTCTCTCTCTCTCTCTCTCTCTCTAGATAACATGGTTAATAAGACCAAAGTGGAAATAAGTGAAGCCAAGACCACAGAGCTGGAAAAGAAGGTAAAAACACACATGAGGAATCACAAATGTATACATGATTGAGTCTAGCTGATGTATACAGAATAAAAAAATCTGTCTATGCAGAAAAACGCAGAGTTTTAAAACATACAAGCATACTCCCTCACACAAGCACACACTCGCTGCTCTCAGACGCCCCCCGCCATCTCTCTGACAGATGTGTAATGTGGAGGTGTGATGAGCAGAAAGGAAATTTCCTACATCCTGACAGCTTCCTCCGAACACACACTGCAATTATACAGCTGTGTGTGTCTCACAGAAACAAGAACGGGTCATATTTCACCCCAAAATTTGAGAAAACATGAGGAATACGATTTTGCTTTAGAGACTTTTTCTTAGTACCATTTAAGATTTTATGGCAAGCTTTCCCCCAAATACACAATACTATAGACGTTTTTACTTAAAGGAGAGCTATTATGCCCCTTTTTACAAGGTGTAATGTACTGTAAGTCTCCGGTGTCCCCAGAATGCATCTGTGAAGTTTGGAGCATTGCAGTTCTGAATATCGGGGAATGGGATGCATTTATGGTCGGAGATATCAAGTAGGAATATCCCACATCCAACCTGAATGGAACGCAGCACAATCGTGCACCCTGACGAAACAATTTATTGCAAGCAACATTTAAATCGCAAATATTATTAGATCGATTTTTCCAGGTATTATTGACGACCTTGGTAGATTCATATGAATAATTATTAGTTATCTGTGACATAACATATGATGTCCAAAGGCATATAGGGGGAATTATTCATTGTGAAACTATTTCTTAATGGCACGAATCACACTGAAGGCCTTGACTTTAAATGCACGGCCCGACACTGATAAGCAGAACTTTACCATGATTTTACATGATTAGAATTTGGTGGGAAAATGTGCTTGATTGTCATAATGTCACAATGCAAAACATCTGTGGATTAAACAGCAGATAATAATCGTTAATTGAAATTGTGTTTCTCATTAAGTTCCCATTGAGAATAATACTATGAATTATGGATGGGTATACTTGGGTAATTCTGTAGTCGAGTACTGTAACCCAGGGGTTTCCAAACTTTTAGATTCCTAGGACCCCCCAAATATGATGATCCCCTTGTGAGGGACCCCCGTTCCATAAATTTTAGAATCTTTTTTTTTATTAAAGATAAAATACCCCCGTGTGTGTGTGTGTGTGTGTGTGTGTGTGTGTGTGTGTGTATATTTATTTATTTATTTGTTTTTGTTTGTTTGTTTGTTTTGTATTATTATTACAAATAAAATACCCCCCATATATATATATATATATTTTTTTTTTTTAATTTTTTAATTTTCTCTATTTCTCTCTATTTCTCTATTCTATATATTTGTGTATCAATTTCACAATAAATATTCTTATAAAGCACCTCTACTAAAAATATGGCTTTAATAAAAAAAAAAAAAAAACCTATGCAGATTTTTATTATTATTATTTTATTATTTATAATTTACAGTTTAAAAACTTGGGCTGTCAATAGAATAAAATAATCATGATTTACAACCAGTCTTCAGAAAACTGTAATTTTTTTATTAATTAATTAATTTATACATTTTTGGGTCCCAGGACTCCAGTTTGAAAACTCTTGCTTTAATCCACAAAAACTGTATAATTGATTACTCGTAAATAAAAGTGCAATTTAAAAATACTGAGGATGATGCTTACGTTACATGTTTAAGTGCCCCCACAAGGACTCTATCTGAGGTTTGGTGAGAGATTCATCAAATGTGTTTATAAAGTACTTTATTAAAAACTGCTGCGTATAAGTGCTGTTAAACGACTGCAGGGATTCAATAGACTCCGATTATTGTTTTGGGATGAAATGTGACCTTTTTGTGCGGTTTACACTTGAGTGAGTGTGTGTGTGTGTGTGTGTGTGTGCATTTTCTCTGTCAGAGCTTTAAATGAAGTGAGCACTGAAATGCCGTATGCATTTGAATGTGTGTGTGTGTGTGTGTGTGTGTGTGTGTGTGTCCTATCAAGGGCTTGTCAAACAATTGCTTTCTCTCTCTATCTGTCTTCGTTCCTCCCTTTCTAATTCAAAGTAATCGCAGTGTGTCGTCAACGGGTGACTCTTATTACTAACAGATGTAGAAAGTGTGCGTGTGTGTGTGACCCCTCCATTTCCTCTGCTGTCACATAATTACATGTCTACATGCAAACACCCATCGTCAATGTCACCGAAAATTGTCAACATCCGTCTGTGTGTGTGTGTGTGAGGGAAGGACCGATTTTGTGGAAGTTTGTGAGCTGAATACTAAACATGCAGCGAGACTCAATTTCGCCTCACATTTGTTCTTGTGTTTGTCCTTCAAATGACTCGTTCTGACAAGGCAACAAACCACATAACCATAAACGTGACGGTCAACATGTGAACACTGACCATTTCTGTAAAGTTTGGATGCGTGATGCGTCTGTTTGGTGACATGAACAATATAAACAAAAGATTTGTATCTTTGCTACAAAAAAGTGGTCGCCAAAACATTTCCATTAACTTGACGCCACTCGCTGAATTAAAGGTAATGCAATGAGGTCACGAGTCAATAATGTAGCACCTGCTGTTTGAAGTGTTGCATGCTGTTTCTGGTACGTTTGCACGCAGATATATAGATATAAGCGTTCTAATGATGGAAAGACTGACGTGTGTGTATGTGTGTGTGTGTGTGTGTTATAGTTGGACTCTGAGTTGATGGCCCGTCACGAGCTGCAGGTGGAACTGAAGAAGATGGAGGCGGATTACGAACAGAAAGTTCTTGATCTGAGCGCAGAGAAAGACACGCTGGGGAAGGAGAAGAGCGAGAGAGAGAAAGAGAACGAGAACCTGCTGTCACAGATCAACCAGCTCAAAGAGAAGGTACAAACCTTCAGACAAACCATAACAACAACAGGGCAAAAACCCAGTTCGAGCCTTGGGTTCATATCTCAAATGTTGGTTTTTAATCCGCTGTGTTTCTGAAAAAAATGCCTGTTGCTAAATAAGGACTACATATCAGTATATGTGCCTAACCAAACAAACGACCTTTGTAGTCCTTATCGGGGTCACTGACAGATATGGAGGTCCAAGGTGATCAAAATGAGAAATCTTCGTGTCCATGTTGGTTTCATACATTTGTGAAAAATATTGATACAATTTTCTACAAAGAAAAAAAGCGATTTAATGACTTGACAAATGTCAAGTGGTGTAACCAATGAAAAACATGTTAAAATACTTTCTTACACCTTGAATTGGCAGGAGTGAACACGTTCATTCATTTGCAAAAGGTTTTCAGACAAAATGTTTTAACAGGATTGCTCCATTTGAACTGAACAAAATCGATCTTTTTCATATTTATTTTAATTAATTTATTTATTTTTATTATTTAAAAATGCAAATAGTCATGAGGATCTAAAGGGGTCTTCTCAAAATTGCTGGTCACACCGAAACGAACCGAAATTATCAAACGAAAAAAGCATTCAATTAAAAAAAAAAATTAACAAATGAAAAAAATATATGCCTTTTCTTTACACAAACTTAAATAAGCTGATTAGAAATTAGAAAAAATGTATGCTTTTTTCATTTTTTTTATAATTTTTTTTTAATTTAATGCTTTTTCATTTTTTATTAATTTTTTTAATTTAATGCTTTTTTCATTTTTTTAAATATTTTTTTTTAATTTAATGCTTTTTCATTTTTCCATTTTTTTATAATTTTTTTTTAATTTGATGCTTTTTTCATTTTTGTATACATTTTTTTTAATTTAATGCTTTTTCATTTTTTTATAATTTTTTTTAATTTGATGCTTTTTTCATTTTTGTATACATTTTTTTTAATTTAATGCTTTTTCATTTTTTTATAATTTTTTTTAATTTAATGCTTTTTTCATTTGGTAATTAATTTTATTTAATACAGGGTTATTTTGCCGGCGTTGTTTTAAAAGTAAAACTAAACAATAATTGAATAGAATTGAGCTGTAAAGTTCCAAAAACAAAATAAAAAAAAATACTGCTGATTTTCTCATAGTATTGTTTATTTTTTATTTGAAACATCTTTGCGCACAGAAATTATATTTTATGTTTTGTGGGATTATTCCGTGACTGCCGTCTATTATTTTGAATTGTGTTGAAATTAAATAAACGGATGTATACTGCGATTCAATTAATCACAAACGGTGGCCATACATTTGTTCTCCTTGTACTTGTCGTTGACCGGTGCATGATACGAGATATTTGTGTTGCACTCCTGGAAGCGTCACATCTGCAAATCGGCTCTATTTGTCGTAAAGATCAATCCATAATCACATACAATAAATTGGCTTTCAATACTGTCGTCATGGTAACACAGGCTAACGACTGGGGCAAACTCTGTCATGTGACACTATATTTTTGCGTTAATGCCAATTTTATCGACATATAGTTTATTGCCTTGAGTTAAACGAAAGCGTTAAACGTTAAACAAAAGCAATTTATTAGCAACATGCTCTTTTTTTTTTTTTTTTTTTTAAATAAACAAAATTCACATTAGAGGTATGATTATGTGTAATTTATGTCCGTAAAGTCATTATCATATATTTAACATTATTTACTGCTGTTTCTATTTAACTAAATTGTTCGTAAGTGGTTTGTTTTATGCCAGAATATCCCATTAAGTGAACCGGACTTTATGCATGAGACTAGAGAGAATTAAAAACAAAAGGTGTTAATTATTATGAGAGGGAGTGAGATATTAATAGAAGTGATTTGATGAGAAAGAGCGAGAGATAATTGCAGTGGAAAGAGATGAAGGCAAACAGTCAGCAGAAGTTTGGCGAGTGACGGAGCAATGTTTAGAATATATACGAGCAGGTGTGCAGCGGAGACAGATTAGCACGTTCAGACAGGACTTGCTAAGCTAAACGCAACCTGTCACCTGCAGATAAATAGCCACCAGAGAAACTTTGTTAGCAGGTTGCCAGCTAGCCCTTCTTAACTACTGCCAGATTTTCAGAGCACACCAAAAGTATGCCTTCACTCTCTCTCGCTCTCTCTTTTTATCTCCCGTTCTCTCGCGCTCTGATGTGGAATTAGTGCGCTGGTCATTTTTAATGAGTTCTGCCAAGCTCCAGCTAAATAAATTATTCCAGAAATTAGACATGAATTTAGACACTCCCTCATGTCATTCCAACTCTGGCCTGACCCTCTTCTGTCTCTCTCTCCATCAGTCAAATTATTAACTAGATTTTTTAATTTTTGGAAGGTACACTACGGGATTCTGTGCTTGAAACGTAAAATTGCAGGATACTCTCAGAGGAACATTGTGGGGTTACGTCAGTTGTGCTTCGGCACTGCTCTTCTGCGTAGATTAATCTGATGTTGTTAAAAGGACTGTTTAGGGCTCAAATAATTTAGGATGCACAGATGTGTATCGGCCAATTCTTGACCAAATTAAAACCTTCAGCATGTCGGTGAAAAGCATGAAAACGTCAATATTAAAAAGCGATTGTTTATTTATAATTGATTAGTAACACACTTTGTTAAAACTCCAAAAAGAGTAATAGCTACAATATCTGGAAGTGTTGGCACTCCTAAGAACATATGCGATTTAAATGGACGTGACGGTTGTGAAAGCGGCACTTTCCTAAACATGATCAGGTAAAACCCTGAAACCAGCAGACTTTGACTTCTGATATATCGGTATGACATCCATTAAATTAATTAATGGAAAAGTCATGGAAAATTATTAAATTGCCTAAATGTCCTGTAAAATAATTATTTGTCCTGATAAATATTTCAGCATAATAAAATATTTTTTCTGTGTTGTTAGCAAGGTTTCCCGAGATCGAGACTCGTAATAGGAGTCAAATACACAAATATGTGTTGTTTTGTCACTGTCGACAGCTGCGCATTGTGGGACAACCAATTGCGTGCTTGGCATTCGAGGTCCAACCGAGGCAAATCGCTTGATTGGTTACAGTTACGGCCAATCGCGTGCTTGGCTACAGCAGCGGCTACACAGTGAGAAGCGGCATTCGTGAATCTTCTCATTCATAAACAAACTGAATGACCTGGTACATGTAAAGACTGACTGAATAAGACGGGCATGTTGATAGTTTACTTCAGCATCAGGATGTGAGTCTACCTTGTTCATCACAGAGAGAAATGGCCAGAAGAACTATTCATATGTAAAAGTAACTGACGTTTATAGATGTTGATGGGCTCTCACATGACTCGCGTCAGCGCTGCCGAATATATTGTCTAATACAAGTCTATGAAGTGAGCGTCAGCGCAACCTCGGCTCCAACTTCACACCAAAGTGTTTTTCACAAACGTTATTGCCTCACAAATAATGTCTTTCAGAATACAAAGCTATGATAAATATTATGAATATCTCAATTTATTTGAATAAATGATCTTATAGTTTCTGAGTAGCCAGAGCTCCGAGCTATTAAACTACAGTAATTACATTCACCAGAAATACCAAGACCTAAACATAAGTCCTCTTTTTACTTTCTGCAATTAAATTGCCATTTATTTTTCTCTTCCAAATAAATATTTGTTTATTTTGCACACCTCTTGCTTTCTTGCATGGCAAGCTCTAAATCTAAGTAAATTTGCCCCTCCATGATGCCTACTGCAATGCTTGTCATGTGGAGAGCAAAGTGCCACATGACACGGGCATTGAATGGAGCGTTGGCACCTCGACTCAACTCATGTGAAATTAAGAAAATACATTATTGAAACTCAAAATTATTATTGTTGTCAAAGTCTTGCTCAGAAGTTTAATATATAGTATTTTCGGTTGTGAACATCTCAAAATGATTCAATGACTCGCTCATTGGACATAAAATGCTATTTTAGTGCCTAGTGGGATCTCCAAAAGTGATCACTAAACTAATCAAATTAAAATTGTGATGTCTTAGTGTGATAATTCAACTAAAAAAAGTCTCTGATTTATTTGAATGAATGATATAATCTGCATGTGATGCACGCTTCAAGATGAATGTGTAGAGATGGCCGCTCATACACTGAAAATACCTCATCATGATCATCATGCACGCTTCTTTATGTGAATGTTTGAATGTATTTTGTATATTTGTATTAACCCAATTAACTTTTCATGGAAAGTGTCAATTGTCATCTGAGCAAGTATCTGCTACCGGACCTTTTCCTTGTTTACGAACATGACGTAATCGCGCAAGGATGTCTGATTTCCCGCCAAATCAAACCCGTCAGCTCTGAATGTAAAATCATCATTGTAGGCTTAGACTGTCAATGTACTGGATCAATAATGGTATTTTGTAGTGTACCTTTTAAAGAAATGTGATCGTGTGTGTACATGCTAACCTCATCAGCACACTGCTGCCTCTGTTCACCTTCCTCAGATTGAGAAGCTCTCGAAAGATCTAGAAGAAGCCAAGACGAAAGTCATCACCGTGCATGTGCCTGTGGCCTCACCCGCTCCTTCATCTGGCCAAACAAGTTCCTCAGTGGCGCCACCACCCCGACCTGGTGAAGCCTGCCTTCCGCCACCACCTGCTCCTCCACCTCCCCCTCCTCTACCTGGACAGACGTCCATGATGCCCCCTCCTCCCCCGCCTCCACCCTTACCTGGTGGGCCATGTATGCCTCCGCCCCCTCCTCCACCTCCTCTACCCGGGGCACACGGAATGCCCCCGCCACCTCCCCCTCTTCCTGGGGCACCTGGTATGCCCCCACCTCCACCTCCTTTACCTGGAATGCCGGGTATGCCGCCACCTCCACCTCCTTTACCTGGAATGCCGGGTATGCCGCCACCTCCACCTCCTTTACCTGGAATGCCGGGTATGCCGCCACCTCCACCTCCTTTACCCGGAATGCCGGGTATGCCGCCACCTCCACCCCCTCCACCCGGAATGCCAGGGATGCCACCATGCCCACCTCCGATGGGCGGTCCTGGGATACCGCCACCCCCTATGGGTGGTTTTGGTGGATGGGCACCTCCTGTTCCACAACTGCCGTATGGTCTAAATCCGAAGAAAGATTACAAACCTGAGGTTCAACTGAAGAGAGCCAATTGGAACAAGGTGAGTGTCGTCACAGTTGATTTAAGTCTGAATTCAGTTCTATCCTGTTCCTCTGTCCCGCAGGTCTGTTTTCTCACTACATTGTTCTTTTGATTGATGGTATGCTTGCATGGTCAATGTGATATGGTTTTATGCCATGCAAGCTTAACATCTTCAACTCTGTGGACCTGCCACTGGGTCCAAAAGGGGGTGCTGTGTCGCAAAAAAAGTTTACACTTAAAATGTTCAAGTCTGCGAATACGTACGTTAGGCATATAGGGAATTGTTTAACAGCTTAGAATTTGAACTTTCAATAGATAACCATAATTTATGCATTTGAAATAGCGAATCAGCGCCACCTAGAGGTCATGTGGTGGAAATATTCATAAGAATATAATAGTCTTTCATATAGCACTTAAATGGACAAGTCATATATCAAATGAAAGCTCTCATTCCCAGGAATGCAACTGTATAGATCTCTCTCTCCTTCTCCCTCTCCCTCCCTCTCTCTCTCTCCTTCTCCCTCTTACTCCCGCTCTCTCTCTCTCTCCCTCTCCCTCTCTCTCTCTCACTCTCTCTGACTCTCTCTCTCTCTTGTTCTCACCCTGTACAAGAGTAAAAACATCAAAACTCTCCTGTCTGCTTTTGGCCTGAAGCTACTCTTTATGGCTTCAATGGAGTTCATGACTGTTGGAGTGTGTGGCTGTGGTTAAGACTCTTTGAGCATGTCAGTGAAATAGCTTTTTAATAAGCCTGTGTCTCTGACTGTGCCTCTGAAAGATAATTAAAATGCTGCTAGAAAGGACAGCATTCTTTTGTAATTTAAATTACCTTTTTTTTCTTTTTCATATCATGCTCTCAGAGTAGTCTTGTTATCTTACGCTGCCCCTGACTCTCTCTCTCTCTCTCTGTCTCTCTCTCTCTCTCGGGGTAATTAGATGCTGCTGTATCATTAGAGGTTGTACCTCATCTCCATGTCCTAACCTCTCCTCGCCTCCTCCGTTTTCTCTTTATATCTCTTTTTCTGCGTACTCTGATTTATCCGCATCGTTTCACTGCCTTGTTGAAACGCGGTTGAGAGAGTGCAGTCTTACTAAGGGTCAGTCATGTAACACTCAGAGCGATGATGAAAGTTCACTTTCGGTTTTAGGACAGATATGCCCTTTATGCAAGTAAGTTTGGCCAACATATCGCAAGCGTGCAGTCCCGTTTAAAATACTTGCGCTGTAAAAACACCACAGTAATATAGGAGACAACTGTTATGTTCAAATGTCTGTGCCATAGGGGTGTCTGGGTATCTCAGCGAGTATTGACGCTGACTATCACACCTGGAGTCGTGAGTTTGAATCCAGGGCGTGCTGAGTGACTCCAGCCTGGTCTCCTAAGCAACCAAATTGGCCCGGTTGCTAGGGAGGGTAGAGTCACATGGGGTAACCTCCTCGTGGTCGCTATAATGAGGTTCTCGCTCTCGGTGGGGCGTGTGGTGTGTTGAGGGTGGATGCAATAGCATGAAGACTCAACACGCGCTACATCTCCGCGGTAACACTCAACAAGCCACGTGATAAGATGCAAAATAAAATGTAGGAACGTTGTAAATATTGTGATTGACGACATCATGTATAGACTGCCATGAGACTTTTTATCGCTATCTCCTCTTGTCTTGAGTCTCTCGAGTACACGAGTAAACATCGAGATGTTTTATGAGCGTTATTGATTTCAACTTCAGTGGCTAAAATAACGTTCATGTTGGTAAGTACAGAACATCTCCGTGAACTGATGAAAACAGTGTTTAAATTAATAGATTCAAACCCTTCGTTTGTTCCAACATGTTCACATGCATTTTTACATGCATTACGTAGAGGTCGACTGATGGTGGATTTTGCCGATCGCAGTAACTTTGGCGCGATTTCTCGCCGCAATCAACATTTTGAATCAAAACAATACATTACTAACGAGCCATTCTCAGCTGGAGCGAAGCGAAGGTTTTTTTTTTTTTTTTACGTTGAGTTTGTCGTTTTTTATTTCTTCAGCTGCTGAAGAAATGCCCTGACCAATTACATATATGATTCATCATGTGTCAGAAGCTGTTACAGTTCCCAGAACCAGAGCAACTGGTGGCGCTAAAGCACAGAAAGCTCCTTTGACCAACAACATCAAACGCTGAAGTTACTCGGAAGAAGAAATCATGACCCATCAGTGAGGATGTGTAGTTCACTTGCATCAAATGCCTTAAACACTGAAAGATTTTCTTCTCATATGGGTTCTCTGAACATGTAAATGATATTCCTGCATCCCTTAAACATGATCTGATCGTTTGTGGATCGTCTTCATAATTTATCCCATATTGCGGCATTGTTTGGCCTTTGCATTTAATCTTACGTAAATGGTCTGCACTTATATAGTGCCTTTATAAACTTAGCGGTATTCAAAGCGCTTTACACTGCGTCTCATTAGCCCATTTTCACACACACACACACACACACACACAAATGGTGGTAGAGCTGCCATGCAAGGTGCTAGCCTGCCATTGGGAGCAACTTGGGGTTCAGTGTCTTGCCCAAGGACACTTCGGCATGTGGAGTCATGTGGGCCGGGAATCGAACCACCAACCCTGAGATTAGTGAACGACCCGCTCTACCACCTGAGACCCAATCGTGAGTTTAATTCCATGAGTCTGAACCCTTGTTTTCACTACATCTCCCAGCTCCACTAAAAAAACAAACCCCAGAAACGTGTAAGAAACGATGATGAATGCTAAAGTGTTGGTACGATGCGCATTAGAAGCAAAAGAAAGAGAAAAGTAGAATTGAGGAGAGAATTAGAGTCGGTGTTATTGTCGGCCGTCCCAGCATGCATTGGAACAATGACACCTTTCTTTCTTTTGTATGGAAAATCAGGATCGAATTTAATGAGTTTCAGCCTCTTTTCTTCTCTCTCCATTATCATATTATCTTTCTCTCTCTAATCCGTGCTCTGCATTGCTCAATCTCTCTTTCATTTGTGTCTGATGAAGGCGGTTACGCCGGCGATTAGCGCCGAGATCCTGACAGAGTGCTCATTTTGGTTAAACTCATTTTACTCCCAAGACTTGCACCATTTGTCTTTTGCGTAAATGAGGTTATGAGTTTATTCTCTGAGGAACTGATCTGTGCCAGTTCATCTTCTCAAATGGGGGTCAGAAAAGAGTCCAAGACTCAAATCACAAACAATGATCCATTAGACACTGTAGCGGCTCATAAATGATGAAACAATACATCTAAAGCACATAATCATATCAAAGTGCTGCCTGCATAATGATACAGTACAGAACAGCAGGTCTGTGTTATGATGTCTTGTTGTCGGTTTCCTTTGTTCTTCCTCATTTCCACTCTCTCTCATCTGTAAGAGGTGATATTTGGAGACATGTTTAGTGGAAGATTTTATGATTAATTGCAGAGGAGAAAAGCTTCAAAAAGACACTTCTGCACCAGTGTGGGGTGGGGTGGGGGTGGGGGGGGGGGTTGGGATCTCTATGATTTCAGCTTCTATCACCCAAGAACATCAGTACAAATTGAGTTGGTCGGACCCCTAATGATGCGTTCCTGAGCTTTGCACATGTGCATTTCTGAAATCTAAATCTATATATCAGATTATACTAGATATTCCACTAACAGGAAAAGCCACTTGCCGTGGACTTTTTTTGATTCCCGAAAATTGAGATTTTTACATTATTGTTTTAATGTATATAGATATGGGTACATTTCTAGTTTCAACATTATTTGTACTTCACACCTTTGTTTTGTTGGACAAGAAAAACTAGCTTCATACCATGTGACCCACATTTGGTTTTGGCCTATGAAAATTAGCCAAATTTAACCATGGAGCCACATCGAGAGCCCCATATCTCAATAATTTTACCATACAGGGCCTTAAAAATTTGGATACAAAAACGAAAGTTTGTTTTGAATCAGATTCTAAAATCTTATTTAGATATCTCGAATACTCCTGGAGTTATAGGTACTCCAACTTTAGAAAAACAGCATTAAAAAAACGTTTTTTCCAATATTTGGACTTGCACCATTGGCATATAATGCAGAAAGGGGTTCTAAAGTCAACTGATTTGAGTGAAAAACCTCCCGATCTCTGTGTACAAATAAAATAATGGCACTGACACTTTTCTAGGCTTATTTTTTACACCTGTAGTTTTGCTCCAAAAATTCAGAAGTGAAAATTGCCCTTTTGACCCTCTACAAAATAATGGATTACTCAGTAAACATGCTATATTTTCTATCTCTATTTAGGAAAAAGTATTCCAATGAAAAACTCAGCTGGAGAAGTTTCAGAAATGTGGTTGATTTGACATGGAATAACCCTATTATAATGGATGGATTGGATCATGAATGAATGGGTTATAAGGGGGTGATGGATGGATGAATGTACTGATATATGAGTGGATTAATGAGTGTATTCTGTGTGTCATTGTAGATTGCAGCTGAAGATCTGTCTGAGAAGAGTTTCTGGGTGAAGGCAAAGGAGGATCGCTTTGAGAACAAAGAGCTGTTTGCCAAACTCACACTCACTTTCTCTACACAAACCAAGGGTGAGTGTATCTACTGTCCTTCAGTAATAACACACACACACACACACACACACACACTTACACAGCAATCACACCACACATTAAGCATGTCTCTCTCTCTCCGTCTGTCTGTCTGAAAACAGCCTCTAAAGGCAAGCGACGCTCACTCTGTGTGTGTGTGTGTGTGTGTGTGTGTGTGTGTGTGTGTGTGTGTGTGTGTGTGTCCTCTGAGACACACCACAGGATACTAGTACCAAGATGGATGACAGTAGAGAGGGCTGTCATATGTTGTGTAGTCCTCGGCATCAGAATTTGAGTCAGTAGGTGGTACAGACGTGTTTGTGTGTGTGTGTGTGTGTGTGTGCGTTACTGCAGGAATTTGATGTTGGCTTGATGATGGCCTTTGTTTAAAAGTTTTAAAAATATAGTCAGTAGACCTTCAGACTGACCTTTAGAAAGATAGATGGATAGAGTTTGTACTGTAACCTAAAGCCATGATATGGCAGACCTTGTTTGTTTGTTTTTGCATTAAAATGTTTTGACAGTTTATATTAACAAGCGTTCCATTGGCCTGTTTGAATATTCTGTAATTGTAACAAAGATTTTTAAAAGAATATCTCAGTTCTCTGGGTCCTCACAATGCAAGTGAATGGTAGAACTTTAAAGCTCCAAAAAGCACATAAACACAGCATAAAAGTAATCCATATGACCAGTGGTTTAATCCATGTCTTCACAGGTGATATGATCGGTGTGGGTGAGAAACAGATTCATATTTAAGTTAGTTTTTACTGTAAATATCCACTTTCACATTCTTCTTTTGTTTTTGGTGATGCACATTCTTTGTACATATTGCCACCTACTGGGCAAGGAGGAGAATTTATAGTAAGAAAGGGACTTAAATATTGACCTGCTTCTCTCGCAAAATGGTCAGATTGCTTTAGAAGACATTAATTTAACAACTGGAGTCATTTGGATTACTTTTATGCTGCCTTGATGTGCTTTTTGAAGCTTCATCGTTCTGGCCACCATTCACTTGCATTGTATGGACCTTCAGAGCTGAAATATTCATCTAAAAATCTTCATTTGTGTTGTGCCATATACATCTGAGAGTGCATGAGTGAGGAAATAATGAGGTGAACTATCCCTTTAACTCTCTAATCACTTTGGGTTATTTTGTGATAATGACCAGCTGACTGTACATTATCCTGCTATCTACCTACTAACTTAATAAAAACATGGACATGACATATAGATTTTCTTTTGAAATTATGTTATGTGAAAAAATAATTAACAACTGAATTCCACTTCAAATCTCATGTAAACATGCTGTTCTTGCGTTGGCAGTTTTGTTACAGTATTAGCATATTGGTGTACATGTACAGTTCTGTGCAAAAGTCTTGGGCGCACATAAGATGTTTCACAAAAGCATTAGTCTTAAAATGGTTATTTATATCTTCAGTTTTAGTGTGTCAATAGGAAATATAAATGTTAGACTCCCAAACTTTACTTTTGCAATAGAAGATGTTAGAATAGAAGAACAGGGAGCCCTGCAACAGATGGCATTGCCCCCCACAGAGACCCCCACTGAACATCGTGCCCGTCTGAGATTACATAAAGAGACAGAAGCAGTTGAGACAGCCGAAATAGGTAGAAGAACTGTGGTGAATTCTGCAAGAAGCTTGATCATCCCATCTGCCAACAACCAAGACAAACTGTGTCCAGTGTATCTAGGAGAATTGGGGCTGTTTTAAAGACAAAGGTGGTCACACCGAATATTGATTTAGCTTTAATATGTTTACTGGACTTTCTATGACATTAAATGATAAATAAAAACTATTTGAAGACATCCTCACTATGCAACATTTTCACAAATGCCTAAAACTTTTGCACAGTAGCATATATATATATGCATATATACTGTATATATACTGTATATGTATAGACAGTATATCTGTTTGACCAGTGGCAGTCGGGGGGAGTTTTCGGGAAACCTCTTCAAAAACAGTAATTACTTTTGCAGTTCCGTTTGTTGACGCTAGTGGCACAGAATCACACACTTCAGCTCTAAATAAAATATAACAGTAGTAAGAATCTTAATGGTCCTAACATTTATTCATTTGGCAGACGCTTTTATCCAAAGCGACATACAGTGCACTTATTACAGGGACAATCCCCCCGGAGCAACCTGGAGTTAAGTGTCTTACTCAAGGACACAATGGTGGTGGCTGTGGGGATCGAACCAGCAACCTTCTGATTATCAGTTATGTGCTTTAGCCCACTACGCCACCACCACTCTCGGATACACCAGTCGAACCCAGCTTCACTGTGATGTTGTGTCAACTGCATGGTTGGCTGGAAAGACCAGAAATTTGGTTTTTGCTGGGTTAAGTTGCAGGTGGTGTTCCTTCATCCAGGCTGAGATGTCTGCCCAGGCAGGCAGAGATTCGAGCAGTCACATTGGTGTCACCGGGCTGGAAAGATAAGTAGAGATGCATGTCATCAGTGTAGCAGTGGTAAGAGAAACCATGTGCCAGAATGATGGGTCCCAGTGATGTTGTGTATATATAGAGAAAAGAAGTGGCCCAAGCACTGAGCCCTGAGGTACCCTAGTAAGTAGCTGATGTGGCTTGGATACCTCACCTCTCCAGGCTACCTTGAAGGACCTGCCTGAGAGATAGGAATTAAACTAGTCAAGCACAGTTCCTGTGATGCCCAGCGAAGGGAGTGTGGCGAGTAAGATGTGATGGTTAACCATGTCAAAGGCTTGAAAGGTCCAGCAGAATCAGGACGGATGATCTGGATTCAGCTTTCGCCTGTCACGCTGGTGTGTCCACTTTTGAAGCCTGACTGATTGTCACTCAGCAGCTTGTTCGGCGAGAGAGAGGCAGCGATTTGATTGAAAACTGCCCTTTCAAGTGTTTTTGCCATGAATGGAATGAGAGAGACTGGTCTGTAGTTTTCTACTTGTGTGGGGTTAAGTGCAGCAGTGGGGTTACTCGAGCCTGCTTAAATGTAGTGGGAAATGAGTGCAGGTAAGATGGACGGAGAGATGGCCTGGAGAAGGTATGGGGTCAAGGGAACAGGTGGTGGGGGTGGTTGAAGAGGAGTTTAGAGACCTCAGTGTCAGTTAGAGGAGAGAACATAGAGACAGAAGAGTTGCATACAGGATACGGGTGTTTGACAGGGTGTCCTAAAAACAGGCCTTTTTTTTCTTTCTAATTTCATACTTTAGATTTTGAGGTAAAGTATGACCCAGACATGTTCTCGACAGGTTTTGAGATTTGCCCGGATATCATATTGTCAGTGACTATGCAAAACCTACTCGTGAATTAAAAATGAGCAAGATGCCAGTGTCCGGTATGTGTGTGTGCGTTTTACACCACCTGCTTTTTGTCCTCTTTAAATGGCCTTTGTGCTTTTATTGCATATTCATATCTGATACAATATACAGCACTGTCAAACTTTGTGTGTGTGTGTGTGTGTGTGTGTGAGTGAGTGTGAGGTTTTGTGAGGTTTTGAGTCTGTGCTTGTGGTTTTTCCCTTCAGACAATGACCTTCAAATAGTGTGATGTTTTTATGCATCTGCTGCACGCACACACACACACACACACACACACACACACACAATATATTTTCTGTTTTGAATATGAAATACGAAATGTTTAAAAGTCATCTTTGGCAGCTGTGTTTTTCAAGAGCACCTGTGTGTGTGTGTGTGTGTGTGTGTGTGTGTGTGTCTGGCTGTCTCAGTTGATGTAGGATAACCTTTTCTGATATGTGACTGTAAATGAATGCTGCCCTTTTCAAATCTTCCATCTGTCTGATCGTGTCTGTAAAACACACGTGTGTGCGTGTGTGTCCTTGAGCAGGCTTCTGTTGTTATTCTCTTTCTCTCTCTCACTCTCCACCGAAGCGAGAGGATGCCACCAACGGCCAAAACTGACCTCTGACCTCCTTTAGTGAGCTGACGGTGGGGTCGCAGGTTGATGACCTCACCAATGAGGTCACAGCGCTGATTGTTGATGCAATTCGACATTCGAATCGCAATATCACTCTCTGTCACTGTGGATATTTGTGTATTAGTAATGCATGCATCAGTAATATTTTTTTGTTTATAATTAGTGTTAATGATTTGAACAAACACTTAAGTATTAAACTTTGGAGTGTAACTCGTACCACATTGTTTGTAGTGGATTAATCGCCACCAATAGCTCGTTTTGGAATGATCGGTTATCTGCAAAAATCATCGACGATAGTTCGGCATCAGTTTTTCCCCCCTTGTGGACAGTGCGGGTATTACATTTGCACCACTGAAAACATTACTTTATATAGAAAATCATTACTTCCTGAAATATCATGATTACACAATTGCTGATATTTGTTAGTAATGCGTTTCTAACTAGAAAAATTATAATTGCATTGTTACTAGTACAAATATCCATTCCTGATATCAATAATTGAATTTTAACAAGCGAAAATGCAATTTTCTGCATTTAATGCAAGTTTTTCTAGTTGCAATGTTTATTTCATATATCCATACTGTTATTGTAACTAGTAAGAAAGCCTTTTAAAAACTTTAAACTTAAACTACGTTCATTATATTGCAAAAATTAAATAAAAAAAATTACGCTTAAAACAAAGTCAGGCATGTGAGGTATCATTTGAAAACTTAGAATCTGATCTTTTCAGGGATAACCATCACTTCTGCATTTGTTACTAAAAATAACAAAATAAGGCCTCAAATCATTTGTGTTGAAAATTAGCACCCCCTAGAGGTAATGGGGTAGAAGTATTTATATATAAATAAAAGTCCTTCACATAGCACATAATTGGGCAAGTCATATATCAAATGAAAGCTCTCATTCTCAGGAATGTGACTGTATAGGTTACGGTTCCCCTAATACCACAGATCAAAAGATTTTCAAAAGAATTACTAAGTGAAATAGGATTTCTGTAATTCATCAGATACAAACGTCTCATTACGCTCCGATCACTGCTGCTGACACCTAGGTGAGCTTGAGCTTGTAGTCCACTCAGAGGCCGAGATATTCAATGAAACAACGAGGGTGTTGCTTGAACTGACAATGTCTATGGAGGAGCACATCTGTGAGGGCTAATGCGTTAGAGCGCCACCTACATTTCAGGGCCCGTATTCACATTGATTTTTATCTTACCATTAGGAGTTCTCCAAATAGTTCCTTGCTAGGATTTTTTGCCTGGCCTATTCACAAAACTGCTATGAGCAAGTTTTACTGAGGGAATCTTAAGATTAGAGTAAGGAGTTGAACTTGTTGCTATGGATGATGTCAAGTTTTATTAATGCGTCTTTTTAAATCACCCACAGTGATTGATAGTCGGGGAACCGCTATTTGTCAGCTAAGGCAGACAACGATATAAACATACATAAGATAGATGGATAGATACATGGATATTTTTTCTGTTGATGAACATTTCTTCATCCTGTGTTGATGTAATGAACAAGTGCGCATCCTGTCAACAGCATCAAAACACGGGGTAGCCCCACGATTGCCTGTTATTCCCCTTGAATGCTGCAGTGACTGCACATCCACAGTACAACATGCGCTATTAATTGTCAGACAATTGTTTGATATATGATTATGCTGACAAATTACAGAAATTCCCAATTCATCCGTGCTACACTGTTTTATTCTGATGTGGCCAGGGAGTGCAGAGTTTTTAAAACCTTTATCTCCAGTGTAATTGGGTTGTTTCAGTTTTTAGGAGAGGTACAGAAACTTGATCACTAACTAAGTTTACAATAATTAAAATACCCTCGCGATTCTGGTGCTAACTTTTTTCCAAGGTCAATATCATCGTTATAATATGTATTATAATAGTGTATAATGATTATAATATATAATATTATTTTATTGAAATATATCATGTCAGTTATGATTCAGGCGATACATTTTAAACGGTCAATGCCATAGTAAAATTAGAATATATTGTTTTGCTTTGGTTCGTTTGTGAGTCACTTATAAGGAGTTAAAAGTCCTCAGGACGACTTCTAAGCTGTCATTGTTTAGGAGGTTTAGGAGCTACTTTTAGTGTTGAAATTAGGGCAGGGTATCATTCAAAAAATTTCGATACCGGTTCCTAAACTATACCTTATTTCGATACCAATTTTATGAAATCCTTTTTTTTAACAAGATTACAAACATTACACATTACCTCAAAAAAACTTTGGTTTTATTTTTTTCCAGTTTGTTTACTTTATTTACAGACTCAAAGACTCTCCTGAGCCTTCTGGTCTCGTCATGCCATTGTCGGCAGGGGCAGAGGCTATAACATTAATGTGAAGAGAAAAACAAACAAGAAAACTAAACCATTAATTCAGCCGACCCTAAGGATAAGTACGGTTTAACAAGATAACTAGTTTAATGTGAGTTAAACTTGATCAGTTACTGTCAATCATAAAGCATTTTTAGCATCGATTTAGCTAGCTATCTATAGCCATACATCCAAACAATATCTAACGTTACGTAGGTCCCAGTTTATAGGACTGTCACCGTGCACAGAAACGTTAATTTAACAATTACACAAGAATGTACCACTACAAGTTAACCGATTTTGTTTGTTTGCTAAATGTTAACCTACCTGTCGCAGTCCCAGTCATAGCGCCGCTGCATTCATCAGTAGTTTTGGAGGAGGACACGTGTGGTGGGCATGTTGGAGGAGGACTCGTGTGGTGGGCATGTTGGAGGAGGACTCGTGTGGTGGGCATGTTGGAGGATGCTCTGTGGCAGGAGGATGTGCTTTAGCCCACTATGCCACCACCACTCAGCAACCATGGAGCAACTTTCTGCTCTTAAGTTTATTCCGTGCACTGTCAAGTGCTTCATCAGATTTGTCATGTTGCTGGTCTTGGCAGCAATTATCTGGTCGCAAATATTTCATCGCGCACTGTTGGCATCGAGCCTGGTGACATGTCACCACACTTTTGATCTTTTCCACATCTTTCACATGTATGGGGTTTGAGACGCATGCACACTACAGCCTCACTTGTGAGCCGTGTCTCTGGGCATAACTGCCTTAAACTAGTGTTTTTCCTTGATGCCTAAACACAGCCAATCACCAGCACTTTTAGATTTGTGCACATCTAGCATGCTACATGCTTATCACTGACATTGATGAGATTAACCCCTTAGGTACCGAAAATCAGTACTAAACGACAAGACATTTTTTGATACTCGATAGTTTAGAGGCAATTCGGACGGTGCCTAAAATGTATCGAACTCGATACCCAGCCCTAGTTAAAATGCTTCATGAATTACTCTTAGATGAAGAGAGAAAATAGAGTCCTAAAATCAGGAGTGAACCGTCCCTATTATTTAAGATTTGCTCCTTAATTTCTGCATTAGGAGCTACTTTTAGCCTTTGGATTTTTTGTGAATATGGGCCCAGATCTGCATATTGTTATAGAATGTCAATTCCATTGAAATTTTGTTCTTTCTGGTGCTTGCTGTCATCTAGTGGGATGAAAGTAGACTTTTCAAAGTGAGGTAGAATGAACAGAACCAGAATTACATGCTTACAAATTTGGGACAGCAAAAAGTTCCCGCCGCCTCATTATTCTGGGTTTCGGCACTAGTGTAACAGATAAATGGACGGGCATGATGGAGGCAGGAACAGTCAACGTAAAGTTTAATGATATAAATTAACTTAAAACATAAAACAAAGACACTCGCAACATGGCCACGTGCGTGTCTCTCTCTCGAATGCCGTCACCGGCTGCCCTATATCTCGCTCTCCTGCTGATCAGCTGAATCAGTGCCGGCAGTGCTCCGTCATGGCCCGGAAACGCCCCCTCCTCGCCACAATCTGTTCACCAGCTTAGTTATCAGTATTGGCAAAATCCAATATAGGTCAACTCTTTAAATGTGCTACAGACATAAATAACACCTCAAATCATGTGGCTTGTAGAGGAGAGGTGTGCAGTTACTGTATTAAGAGTGATTGAACTTTGCTTTCTAATGCAGTCAGACATTTTTAAGTGTGATAAAGTGCCCAAATACTGACAATACCACTGTATTGCCTTTTTCAGTCGCAGTCAATCTCATTTAGGCAAAGCAGAGAAAGAGACAAACCGAGATAGCTGAAGGGGAGAGAAGGAGAGGGTGACATTTTCACTTTTGCATTGTGTGCTGAATTGAGAGGCACTTTTAAGGAGGCTGTGCGTGTCTTTTGACACTGAACTTGCCCAATTACAGAATGAGAGAGAGAGAGAGAGAGGTCAATACTAACAGCGGAGACTGTATTTTTACCGTCTCCATGAGTGTAGCTGGAGAAAATCTTTTATGTTCCTGCTTTTTCATTCATTTCGGGGTTTAAAAGAATTCATCTGGTTTAATGTGTTTGTTTCAGTGCTGTGAGTGTGTGTTTTGTGTGTTATTGATTGGAGTTTTTCTCTCGGTCTTGTTTTGAGTCTTGCCCGCGGCCTGCTTTTCCCGTCTCCACGGAGACCAAGTGTGTCTCTCTGGAACACGTTCATAGCACCCGCCAGCCGGTTCCACCCGTCCCCTCACCTCCACACACACACTCACCCCTCTCCTCCTCTATAAGGCGACCTACTTTATTACCACAGACGCACACACGGCTGGTCTCATCTCATATCAGTCCCTGCTGTCCAGACTCACTTATTAGAGTTATAGACATGGATCCAAGAGATTGACCACAGAGGACACACACACACATACACGTGTCCTGAGTTGCCCTTTAATTATTGTCACTTTATACCTGTCTGCTACCTCAGTAACGTGCACTTTATATAGGCATGTTATTTAGTCTGTGTAGTCTCATGTGGTTCTGGGTTTGTCCTATGTTGTTTTATATACACATGGTCCTGGAGGAACGTTGTCACGTTTCGCTGTGTACTGAACTAACTGTATATTGTCAAAACGACAATAAAAACCACTTGACTTGAGGTCACTATCATACATGCTGTGGAGTTCAGCAATATGAAATAATCAATCATGACTTGCAAAGCTGGCCACAAAAAAAAAGATGCTTGCCAAATGTTGGCTATAAATGTAGTACATTTAATACACAGAACAGAGCGATAATTAGCGATCTATCTGAATCATCACAGTAATCGGAGCGGTGGATGTTTGCTTCTAAATGTGAGATAATGCAAAACCTTTTCTGTGGAGCGCACACTGTTGCAAAGGAGTAATACTAATACGCTTTCGTTTGAAAGCGCCATCTTTTTCTCTACGTTTTGGCGGTTTTGACAGCAAAAACTGAGCTTTTCGAAAACGCTCTCCCAAGCGGATACATCTGAAAACGCCGTCTTCGTGTTGTAGTGTGGACGGGGAAAATGGAGATCTCTGAGAACGATGACGTTTGATCAATTCAAAAACAATCAAGATGCCCAGTAGCGGTGTTATTGTGCCCGTTCTTCACTTTAATAGCGTTGTTAAAGATAAATGTTACTTTGTACAACCTTCACAATGGATTCCTTCATTGGCGAAAAAATGGTTACTCTGAAATGTTGTCTGGCGACCAAACACGAGGGCAATTGCCTTTCAGACCGTGCATGGAACGGGGATTTTTTGCATGCGTAGTAAGGGGATTTAGGCGTTTTCGTACATTTACATTCATGCATTTTGGCAGACACTTTTATCCAAAGTGACTTACAGTGCACTTATTACAGGGACAATCCCCCCGGAGCAACCTGGAGTTGAGTGCCTTACTCAAGGACACAATGGTGGTGACTGTGGGGATCAAACCAGCAACCTTCTGATTACCCGATTACGAGTTATGTGCTTTAGACCACTACACCACCACCACTTTCGTACATTTTAGTGTGGACTGAAAACGGCATTTTGAAATGTTTTCGGATTAATGTAGACATAGCCTAAATCCAACAGCCTTCATTCAGCGATGTTGGATGTTTTTGGACTTGCATCTCAATATGTTGAGGAAGACGCAGCGGATGAAGTTCATTATGTATTATTTAGCATTGTGTTATTAATGGTGAAAAGAACGACATAATACTACATGCTGATGTTCAGAACAACAGCACGATTGCACGCCATCTACTCGATCAACATCATCCATCGGAAAAGGTTGATTAATGAAATACAGGGATGTTCTGTTTGTTTTTTTACATATGTAATTATTTGCTTTACATGCATGTTTTATGTGATCTTCAGAGAGATAGTTTAAGCACTTGTGTGTGCATGAATATCGTGTGCAATTTAACCACATTCTGATCGATAATGTTCTCTGCTCGACCCTTATTTGCTCACTCGCTTGTAATTAATGTAGATGTTGATCTTTTAAAGGTCAGCATGTTTTGTATTTCCTGTTGTCATGTCTCAGTGGGATGTGGATTGATTCGGTGTCGATCAAAGCCGCTCCTTTGAACCTCGCCATAAACCAAATGTCTTGAAAATACTTCTACATGAATGTATGGCAGTATGCAGAGGTTAGCCTATCATAACACGGTTCATTTACACAGAGGTCTAAAAGGTACAAATACATAATTATTAATGCAAATACAACCTATAGATGTGTACAGTATCTCAGTGGAAGCGTGAATCTAATGAAACCTGTAGAAGAATATGTCTAGAACATATAAGGTGCAATATGTAACTATTTTCATGTAATTTTCACCTTTTTTTGCCAATCTGTGAACGGCTTGTAGCGCAACTTCAAAAATGAGTCCGTTCCGGACTTCCTAGGTTGCCTATTAAAGCCCGTAGACTGATTGTCATGAGAAGGGAGCAGGTTGCTTTTGCCGGGAAAATCCAAAGGATGTGACGTTTACAGTATGCACGCTCCCGAGAGCCTTCTACTGAATCCCGTTTGGCTAATCGGGAATGTGATCATGGTCGAGCGAAAACTAGAGTGAACATCGGCGGGGCATTTGATTCCTGGAGTGACCTTCATTCGGTTTTGGGGATCAAAACAGACCCTGAAATTGGCGTTCTTCGTATTGGACAGGTAAGCTTGCATAACTGCAAAGCATGTGAAATATAGTGCCATAAGGATTGATCCGTGTGGTTTTAGCCAACTTGATCTTGCCCGTTAACGTTGATGAATTGCGAGCTACCTTGCCTCGTAACTTTGCCTCGTAGTACAACATATGACATACAAAACATACAATAGTGCAATATAACCGTGCAACAGTGTCTGGTATAGTTCGGTAGTGTGTAGCTGTATATGTGTATCAGTATGCTAATCGCTATGTTAGCTGATACGTAGTTTTAGTTTAGTCTCAAAGTTTGTAGTAAAACAATCATAATGGTGTAATTTTAATTATGCTACCTCATCTGTCAGCATGATGCAGATGAATCGCGTTCAGTCTCTTTGTACGTTACGTCATTGTTTTGGTTGATGCTCACTTGCGTCCCAATGGAGTGTGTACGAGCGTGAGCAGCAGGTATCTGCTGCAGTTCACTTAATGGCCACAGGTGTCACTAATAACAAGGGTTTCTGAATCTTACATACTGCACCTTTAAGAATAATAAGACTTTCTAACTGCATCTGGGCATTTATTTATTTACTGTAATTATTATTATATCCTGGAGTGAATTTAGATTTTATTACAGTTCTCGTGGTTTTATTACTGTAAACAATTACTGTACATATTATATTCAATAGTGATTCTTATTAGATTAGATTTTTATATATATATATATATATATATATATATATATATATATATATATGTGTTATAATTTATTTTTGAAAAAGAAAAAAAATACTATATATATATAGATGTACAGTATGTATGTATGTGTGTGTGTGTGTGTGTGTGTGTGTGTGTGTGTGTGTGTGTGTGTATGTATATCTATCTATCTATCTACACACATCTATCTATCTATATATATATACACACACACACACACATATCTATCTATATATATATACACACACACACACATCTATCTATCTATCTATATATATATACACACACACACACACATCTATCTATCTATCTATCTATATATATACACACACACACATCTATCTATCTATCTATCTATATATATACACACACACACAGATAGATAGATAGATAGATAGATAGATAGATAGATAGATGTGTGTGTGTGTATAGATAGATAGATAGATAGATGTGTGTGTGTATATAGATAGATAGATAGATAGATGTGTGTGTGTATATATATAGATAGATAGATAGATGTGTGTGTGTGTGTATGTGTATATATATATATATATATATATATATAAGCACGTGTTTATGTTTTCTTGGTGAATTTAAATGAGTTCAATAACTGGAGTTTCTGATATTCATAAATGATATGTTAATATTTATTTAAAAGAAATTGTGAGACAATCAATGTCAAATTTGTACAGTTTTTAAATATTTCTTGTTCTTGTCTTCAATGTATTCTGCAGCGCTGACGCGAGTCATGTGATGGCCCTTTGAGTCATGTGATGGCCCTTTGAGTCATGTGATGGCCCTTTGAGTCATGTGATGACCCTTTACGAGTCATGTGATGACCCTTTACGAGTCATGTGATGACCCTTTACGAGTCATGTGATGACCCTTTACACATATAAATATCACTCTCTTCTGCACATTAATCATTGCACTTCGCAATCACAAAAGTGACCGATTGTGGTTTCAAAACTTTTTTTTTTTAAATAAAATAAATAAATAGCCATGCAGAAATGAGAAACTAAACTCACCATTAAGAATAAAGAGAATTTCTAGAAACCTCAAAAATAAATGTCCAAATCGTTTACGGTGATGAGAATTGAAAGGAAATGTTTGTCATTGTTATTAAAATAATTTGACAATGCAAAAATATACTAATAATAAATACATAAAATTTTCATTATACAAAATAGAATTTATTTTCTCTTAATTTTGGGGTGAAATGTGTCCTGGACATGTTTTTGTGAAATTCACCCTTTTAGATTATTTTGGTCCATACTTTCCCCGTATCACTCTAATATTATGGTGTAAACGCTTCATAAAATTGTTCTTGTTTTGGTCCTCATGGACTGTACGAACACACACAGCTCCCACATGATCGTCTGTTCTGTTTGTCTTTATTACTCTCATTCTTAATGTGTCCTTCATAAACTCATCTGCACAACAGACCACCTGCTTCAACCATTCCCAAAAGCCCAGATATAAAGTCTGATCTTAATGTCCTCATAAAGCAGAGGTTCCCTGAGGTGCGCTGACACGAGCGTGTCCGTTTATAAAGGCTGGTCTTATCTCAGTGGTGGTTTAGTGCCATTAACTGCTGCTTTACGGTCCCGTCGAGTCTGTTATAAGCTTATATTGGAGGCTGTTTCATGTGCCTCAGCTGGCGGATTGCAGAAAATTGCTTTTGACCGGCCTATCAAAAGTGAAAGGACTTGCATGATGTTCTTTCCATCATCATTCTTCAGACTCATTCTCCCACTAACTGGATTTGTACGTGTTTGTACATTTTGTTTTTCCAAGCACAGATTATCAAAATCATTCAAAAGGGTTGTTTTGTATGATAGAGATTGCAGACATACTACAGCGTTAATGATCAGGGCTGTTTGATGTCAGAATGGAAGAGTCGATTTTTATTTAATTTTTTTTAGAAAAAAGACAACGTGAAATCTTACAATTATCAGTGCAATATAAAGCTTAATTAAACCTGCGATTAGTGGCCGACCCGTTCTTCCAACTGAGCCATAGGATGATTTTAATATGCTTATATTTGGCCATTTAGTTTCATGAAGAGTCTTTAATAATTTCACGATCCTTCAGGGCTGCACTATTAATCAAAATAACATCAAAATGGCTTTATGGTCATATGTGATTTTTACATTGCAAAAGGCTACGATGGAAGACAGAAACATGTCTATGTGCGCTCCAGAAGGCGCACTGTTCTTTTTACGCGAGAGGCTCGTGGGCTCGTGTTTTTAGCACTTTTAGAGCAGTTCACATGCATGGTGACATCGTACTGAAGGTATAAGCATTTGCATTAGTAACAGCTACAAGTTATTATACAAATCAACAAAGGTGCATTGGAACATTGTGAACGACAAACAACACTTTTCCGTGTCAAAATAAAAGCTCCACCAAAAGTTGAAGGAAAAAAATAGCTTAGGTGTTGCTATGTGGTGCTACGGTGTTGGTTGATAGCCTAGGTGTTGCTATGTGGTGCTACGGTGTTGGTTGATAGCCAAGGTGTTGCTATGTAGTGCTACAGTGTTGGTTGATAGCCTAGGTGTTGCTATGTGGTGCTATGGTGTTGGTTGATAGCCAAGGTGTTGCTATGTGGTGCTACGGTGTTGGTTGATAGCCTAGGTGTTGCTATGTGGTGCTACGGTGTTGGTTGATAGCCAAGGTGTTGCTATGTGATGCTACGGTGTTGGTTGATAGCCTAGGTGTTGCTATGTGGTGCTACGGTGTTGGTTGATAGCCAAGGTGTTGCTATGTGGTGCTACGGTGTTGGTTGATAGCCAAGGTGTTGCTATGTGGTGCTACGGTGTTGGTTGATAGCCAAGGTGTTGCTATGTGGTGCTACGGTGTTGGTTGATAGCCTAGGTGTTGCTATGTGGTGCTACGGTGTTGGTTGATAGCCTAGGCGTTGCTATGTGGTGCTACGGTGTTGGTTGATAGCCTAGGTGTTGCTATGTGGTGCTACGGTTTTGGTTGATAGCCTAGGTGTTGTTATGTGGTGCTACGGTTTTGGTTGATAGCCAAGGTGTTGCTATGTGGTGCTATGGTGTTGGTTGATAGCCTAGGTGTTGCTATGTGGTGCTACGGTGTTGGTTGATAGCCTAGGTGTTGCTATGTGGTGCTACGGTGTTGGTGGATAGCCAAGGTGTTGCTATGTGGTGCTATGGTGTTAGGATTGTTTTTTAGTGTAATGCTATGTGGTTGCTAGGTGCTTACTGGCCCGAGTCAAAAGAGTCCACCCTCAAGTCTCTGATATTCGGCTCTACATAAATATGACGGGTCCCATGGGGTCCCTCTTTCAATGCAAGTCAATGGGGTTTTTTTCCCCTTTCTATTTTATCATCCACCTGGTGAAAATATCGTTTGAAAATGTAGTATGTTTATGTAGAAAATGAATAAAACATCTCTCACCATGCCTGACTATTTGAGGTATCATTCATGCATTTAGCTCAAATGGTGTAGGATGAGTTATGCGCTGAAGTTACTACTTGGGTTTAAGGCTTTGATCAAATCCCAAACCCTGAGCTTGAGCATTATTAATGATATATCTCTCTGATTGCACGCTCTAGAGTCTGATGTTCTAATGGATGAATATCTGTGCATGTTTAAAATCTCTGTATTTTAGCGTGTGGAGAAAAGTCTCGCCTCTGTGAATGGAGTGAATGCATAATCTCACATTTTGGTCTTTCTTTCTTGTGGAGGTTAATGCACAGGCCACTAACGCCAGCCGAGAGCTGCTTTCTTCTCTTCTATATTCTCACAGTCCTCTTGTGCTCAGTTCTTTGTACTTATCTGCTTTCCTTACTTAAGTATGCAGTGTGCATCTTGTTTTATGAAGCTGTTTGCTGGTGCTCTTTCGTGGATGGGTCTGATAATGTGTTTATATGATGGAGGTATTATGTGCATGTTGGTTTGATGCTCTCTAGAAACAGCAGTAGCGTGTGTATGTGTGGGTGCGTTGTGCCATTTAATGCGTTAAGGTGCCCGTCTCTCTTCTGAAAGGTAAACTTTAGTGTGTCAGTCCTTCCAAGCTTGTTTGCATCCCATTTCTGACCCTCATCTCGCATCGGGTTGCGTAATGCGTTATTTGGTGCGTGCATTTGTGCATTCATACCTCCTTTATCACTCTAGAACACATATGTGCACTGGGCTCATCAGCGCTGCCAAATGCAACAGATTACCGAGCAAGCCGTCTGCGCTTTTGTGCGGCCGCCGCTCTCGCGCTCCAACACTCACAGATTCGTTTTAGCACTCTCGCGCTGTTTAATCTGCGCTTTATCTTCTGAAGATTAGCCACGTTTTAAATGGAGCCAAATTTGAAATGGAAAGTGTGCTCTTTTGTGATTTTCAAATCTTAGCCCAATTAAAGAAGATGCAGAGAGAGAGTGAGGGAAGAAGAGGCAAGGAAATATTTATAATGGGGATTTGAATAAACGTTGGTGAACAGGCAAAGAACTGTGACAACAGATAAATCACACACTCGACATGCATATGCGATGACTCCAAAAACAGTGGCACATTTTCTGTCACAAACATTTGAAGCTACTAATAACATCCATCTATGGATTGTTCGTTCATTCTATCAAACGTTTGTTCAGTTGTTGCTTTGGTCCATCGTTCATTCAATCTGTGTTTCATAGTTTGTTGTTTCTGTCCTCTGTTTGTTTGTTCATTCTATAGATTGTTTTGATCACTTGTTTTATTTATTGTTCATTCTATCGTTTGTTTGCTCTAGTGATTGTTCCTTCGTTCTATTGAGCGTTCATTCATACTATTGATTGTTTATTTCATAATTTATTCTGTCTATCATTTGTTGAATAGACTGATTTATCTGTCTGTCTGTCTGTTCTATCTATCATTCTATTCTTACATCTATCGTTCTATTGTTACATCTATTGTTCTATTTTTACATCTATCATTCTATTGTTACATCTATCATTCTATTGTTCTATTGTTACGTCTATCATTCTATCGTTACATCTATCATTCTATTGTTCTATCATTCTATCGTTACATCTATCATTCTATTGTTCTATTGTTACATCTATCATTCTATCGTTACATCTATCATTCTATTGTTACATCTATCATTCTATTGTTACATCTATCATTCTATCGTTACATCTATCATTCTATTGTTCTATTGTTACATCTATCATTCTATCGTTACATCTATCATTCTATCGTTACATCTATCATTCTATTGTTACATCTATCATTCTATCGTTACATCTATCATTCTATTGTTCTATTGTTACATCTATCATTCTATCGTTACATCTATCATTCTATTGTTACATCTATCATTCTATTGTTCTATTGTTACATCTATCATTCTATTGTTACATCTATCATTCTATTGTTCTATTGTTACATCTATCATTCTATTGTTACATCTATCATTCTATCGTTACATCTATCATTCTATTGTTCTATTGTTACATCTATCATTCTATCGTTACATCTATCATTCTATTGTTACATCTATCATTCTATTGTTCTATTGTTACATCTATCATTCTATCGTTACATCTATCATTCTATTGTTACATCTATCATTCTATTGTTACATCTATCATTCTATCGTTACATCTATCATTCTATTGTTCTATTGTTACATCTATCATTCTATCGTTACATCTATCATTCTATTGTTACATCTATCATTCTATTGTTCTATTGTTACATCTATCATTCTATTGTTACATCTATCATTCTATTGTTACATCTATCATTCTATTGTTACATCTATCATTCTATTGTTCTATTGTTACATCTATCATTCTATCGTTACATCTATCATTCTATTGTTCTATCATTCTATCGTTACATCTATCATTCTATTGTTCTATCATTCTATCGTTACATCTATCATTCTATTGTTCTATCATTCTATTGTTCTATCATTCTATTGTTCTATCATTCTATCGTTCTATCATTCTATTCTTACATCTATCATTCTATCATTCTATTGTTCTATCATTCTATTCTTACATCTATCATTCTATTGTTCTATCATTCTATTCTTACATCTATCATTCTATTGTTCTATCATTCTATTCTTACATCTGTCATTCTATTCTTACATCTATCATTCTATTGTTCTATCGTTCTATTGTTACATCTATCGTTCTATCATTCTATCGTTACATCTATCATTCTATTGTTCTATCGTTCTATTGTTACATCTATCATTCTATCGTTACATCTATCATTCTATTGTTCTATTGTTACATCTATCATTCTATTCTTACATCTGTCATTCTATTTTTCTATCGTTCTATTGTTACATCTATCATTCTATCGTTACATCTATCATTCTATTTTTCAATCGTTCTATTCTTACATCTATCATTCTATCATTCTATTGTTACATCTATCATTCTATTCTATTGTTACATCTATCATTCTATTGTTCTATTGTTACATCTATCATTCTATTCTTACATCTATCATTCTATTGTTCTATCGTTCTATTGTTACATCTATCGTTCTATCATTCTATCGTTACATCTATTGTTATATTGTTACATCTATCATTCTATTGTTCTATTGTTACATCTATTGTTCTATTGTTACATCTATCGTTCTATTGTTCTATTGTTACATCTATCATTCTATTGTTCTATTGTTACATCTATTTTTCTATTGTTCTATTGTTACATCTATTGTTCTATTGTTACATCTATCATTCTATTGTTATATATATTGTTCTATTGTTACTTCTATTGTTCTATTGTTACATCTATCGTTCTATTGTTCTATTGTTACATCTATTGTTCTATTGTTACATCTATCGTTCTATTGTTACATCTATTGTTACATCTATTGTTCTATTGTTACATCTATCATTCTATTGTTCTATTGTTACATCTATTGTTCTATTGTTCTATTGTTACATCTATCGTTCTATTGTTCTATTGTTACATCTAGCATTCTATTGTTCTATTGTTACATCTATTGTTCTATTGTTAAATCTATTGTTCTATTGTTACATCTATCGTTCTATTGTTGCATCTATCGTTCTATTGTTCCATCTATTGTTCTATTGTTACATCTATCATTCTATTGTTCTATTGTTACATCTATCGTTCTATTGTTCTATTGTTACATCTATCATTCTATTGTTCTGTTGTTACATCTATCATTCTATTGTTACATCTATCGTTCTATTGTTCTATTGTTACATCTATTGTTCTATTGTTACATCTATTGTTACATCTATTGTTCTATTGTTACATCTATCATTCTATTGTTCTATTGTTACATCTATTGTTCTATTGTTACATCTATCGTTCTATTGTTCTATTGTTCTATTGTTATATCTATTGTTCTATTGTTACATCTATCGTTCTATTGTTCTATTGTTACATCTATCGTTCTATTGTTCTATTGTTACATCTATCGTTCTATTGTTACATCTATTGTTCTATTGTTACATCTATCGTTCTATTGTTCTATTGTTACATCTATTGTTCTATTGTTACATCTATCATTCTATTGTTCTATTGTTACATCTATTGTTCTATTGTTACATCTATCGTTCTATTGTTCTATTGTTACATCTATCATTCTATTGTTCTATTGTTACATCTATTGTTCTATTGTTATATCTATTGTTCTATTGTTACATCTATCGTTCTATTGTTACATCTATCGTTCTATTGTTCCATCTATTGTTCTATTGTTACATCTATCATTCTATTGTTCAATTGTTACATCTATTGTTACATCTATCGTTCTATTGTTCTATTGTTACATCTATCATTCTGTTGTTACATCTATCATTCTGTTGTTACATCTATCGTTCTATTGTTCTATCGTTACATCTATCGTTCTATTGTTCTATTGTTACATCTATCATTCTGTTGTTACATCTATCGTTCTATTGTTCTATTGTTACATCTATCGTTCTATTGTTCTATTGTTACATCTATCGTTCTGTTGTTCTATTGTTACATCTATCGTTCTGTTGTTCTATTGTTACATCTATCGTTCTGTTGTTACATCTATCATTCTGTTGTTACATCTATTGTTCTATTGTTCTATTGTTACATCTACCGTTCTATTGTTACATCTATCATTCTGTTGTTACATCTATCGTTCTATTGTTCTATTGTTACATCTATCGTTCTATTGTTCTATTGTTACATCTATTGTTCTATTGTTACATCTATCATTCTATTGTTCTATTGTTACATCTATTGTTCTATTGTTACATCTATTGTTCTATTGTTACATCTATCGTTCTATTGTTCTATTGTTACATCTATCATTCTATTGTTCTATTGTTACATCTATCGTTCTATTGTTCTATTGTTACATCTATCATTCTATTGTTACATCTATTGTTCTATTGTTACATCTATCGTTCTATTGTTACATCTATCATTCTATTGTTCTATTGTTACATCTATCATTCTATTGTTACATCTATCGTTCTGTTGTTACATCTATCGTTCTATTGTTACATCTATCGTTCTATTGTTACATCTATCGTTCTGTTGTTACATCTATCGTTCTATTGTTCTATTGTTACATCTATTGTTCTATTGTTACATCTATCGTTCTATTGTTACATCTATCATTCTATTGTTCTATTGTTACATCTATCATTCTATTGTTACATCTATCGTTCTGTTGTTACATCTATCGTTCTATTGTTACATCTATCGTTCTATTGTTACATCTATCATTCTGTTGTTACATCTATCGTTCTATTGTTCTATTGTTACATCTATCGTTCTATTGTTCTATTGTTACATCTATCGTTCTGTTGTTCTGTTGTTACATCTATCATTCTGTTGTTACATCTATCATTCTGTTGTTACATCTATCGTTCTATTGTTCTATTGTTACATCTATTGTTCTATTGTTCTATTGTTACATCTATCGTTCTGTTGTTACATCTATCATTCTGTTGTTACATCTATCGTTCTATTGTTCTATTGTTACATCTATTGTTCTATTGTTCTATTGTTACATCTATTGTTCTGTTGTTACATCTATCGTTCTGTTGTTACATCTATCATTCTGTTGTTACATCTATCGTTCTATTGTTCTATTGTTACATCTATTGTTCTATTGTTCTATTGTTACATCTATCGTTCTGTTGTTCTGTTGTTACATCTATCATTCTATTGTTACATCTATCATTCTGTTGTTACATCTATCGTTCTATTGTTCTATTGTTACATCTATCGTTCTATTGTTCTATTGTTACATCTATCGTTCTGTTGTTCTATTGTTACATCTATCGTTCTGTTGTTACATCTATCATTCTGTTGTTACATCTATCGTTCTATTGTTCTATTGTTACATCTATTGTTCTATTGTTCTATTGTTACATCTATTGTTCTATTGTTACATCTATCGTTCTATTGTTACATCTATCATTCTATTGTTCTATTGTTACATCTATTGTTCTATTGTTACATCTATCATTCTATTGTTACATCTATCATTCTATTGTTCTATTGTTACATCTATCATTCTATTGTTACATCTATCGTTCTGTTGTTACATCTATCGTTCTGTTGTTACATCTATCATTCTGTTGTTACATCTATCATTCTGTTGTTACATCTATCATTCTATCATTCTGTTGTTACATCTATCATTCTATCTTATATGGATTATAGATATATCATCTTCTAATGAAAGATTTTGAATGAAACATTTATTTAAATAAATGTTGCTAAATGGGCAAAGAACTGTTTTTAAACCGAGAAATCACTTATTCGACACGTGGCCTACCTTCAGATGACTCCCAGAACAGAGAGAGAGGGGCATATGTGTCTCTTACCATATGCACTCGAGCATATGGCTTTATTTGAATATGACCCAGCGCTGGGCATGCGAGAGCGTTCGTCTCCTGGCATTTATTTGACATCTCAAATATTAAAGTGATGCATGGTCACATTTTTCTCCAGCAGGACCCGAGAGAGAGAAAAACACTTTTCCACCAAAATAGTGCTGGTTCTCACTCTTATGCCGCCTTTCCCTGCAAACAACAGCCGATAGACCAGAAGTCATTCATTTTTCAATGGAGAGTCACATGGTGGCTGAGTGGAGATCTGACAATTTGCGGATACAGAATTTTTAGATCCAATTTGTGATTCGGATGCGTTGAAATATTTTAACTTGTGCACCTAGACCATATGCTGTACTGTCTGATGTATTCCACTTTAAACTGTGAGTGTGAAGTTATAAACGTTTTTTGTCCTAATCTTTATTCTAAACACCTGCTACTTCGGTAGATTAGATAGTTATGAATGTAGAAGTCAGAAATGATCATAAAAAGCATTTGTAATTAAATATGTACATTTGTGGTGTCTGGGTATCTCAGCGAGTATTGACGCTGACTATCACAATTGGAGTCGCGAGTTTGAATCCAGTGTGTGCTGAGTGACTCCAGTTGGGTCTCCTAAGCAACCAAATTGGCCCGGTTGCTAGGGAGGGTAGAGTCACATGGGGTAACCTCCTCGTGGTGGTGATTAGTGGTTCTCTCAATGGGGCGTGTGGTGAATTGTGTGTGGATCGTGGAGAGTAGCATGAGTCTCCACATGCTGTGAGTCTCCGCGGTGTCATGCACAAAGAGTCACGTGATAAGATGCGCGGATTGACGGTCTCAGAAGCGGAGGCGACTTAGACTTGTCCTCCGGCACCCGGATTGAGGCGAATAACTGCACCACCATGAGGACCTGCTAAGTAGTGGGAATTGGGCATTCCAAATTGGGGAGAAAATTAGGGGGCAGGGGGGTGTATGTACATGTCATTTATTTCTGCACATGCAAAACCTTCATCTTTAAACCATATGTATTTTATGTACATGTATTAGCTAAATTAGTAATAATATCTATGAAACAGTAATCCTTTTACATCTCAAGGGACTGGGAACCGCAAGTGCCACCTCTTGGCCTCTTGACATTAGCGGTTAATGGTTAGGGACCAGCAGGTTTTAGGGGCTGATGCAATTTCTTTGCACCTTTCCTTGATGAAAAGACGTGGAATGGTTTCAGAATAGGCCCTGCCTCCCCATCGGAGGGAAAGAGAAATGTGAAGAAATGCACAAACATAGAGAGCTGCATCATTTGAAGAACAAGATTGTTTTTAATTACATTTTCAACTGCATTAGTTGTGCATCCCCGCTGGCGTTAAGATCACAGTGGCGCTTTTCTGACGTAAACGTTTGATGCTTCTAATAACTGGGTGAAACCACAGAGAGCCGCGTCTTCAAAGATTCAGATGACAAGATATCAGAACACACACGCTTGCTTTTATCAGGGCGGAAAACCAGGGATAATCGGCCACAGCGAGGCTTTCACGCTTCTGCAATTAAATTAAGCTGAGGGAGATGACACGGCTGAAAGATTATCAGATATTTTTTGCTTCATATTGTGAAAAGTCATCAAAGTTTAGACATATACTGTACTTTATTTACGCACACACACGAGTGCATACACAGACTTGCACACACGCAGTGAAGCTCATTTGCATTCTCAAAGAAATTAAAGTTTCATGCCTAAAGCTGATAGCAGAGTGCTGTTTCTCTCTCTCTCTCTCTCTCTCTCTCTCTCTTTCAGGAAATTCATATTATTTTTCAGTTTTAATCGCTGATTATGGTGTCTAACTCATGCTTTGGGCCAAAACAGACACAAAATAATTACTTGCTCTCAACTGCAGAACAAAACTCTTGCCGTATTGAAGATGACAGACCCTCTGAAAGTAGGCTTTTAAAGTCGAGTCTAATTCAAACAACGTTTCATAGAAACTCACATTCTGGTTGTTTCACCTAAAAGAAACTTTTTCAATTTAAACTGATTAAATTTTACAGCACTACGGGTGGGTTTGTTTTATAAAGTTTTATGAAACGTACCGTGCTTAGCTGCATTGCTCTCGCGTTGTGCTGTGTTTTATTGGATAATCCATGCGTAAAGAACTGGACTATGTTAATTAGCCCTGATGAAGTGACATTTATCAGTCGTGGTATTTAAAGCATCGTACACTTTCAAACTGTCCTTAATTTCCGACCTTTAAAGTAAAAGGGTGCGTGTTAATTCATTGAGTCCTACTTCGTATGCCTTTTGTGTATGCATCAGACGCGAGTCATGGGTTTCCTGCAGGCACGTTTAATTTTTCACCACACTTCTGTTGTTGCATGGAAATGCGGGTTGTTTCTTCCCCATCTCGTTTTCATGACCTCTGTCTCTCTGTTTCATTTCCCAATTTCATTCGTACATTTTCAGCACCAACATTCATCATTTTTCCTTTCGCTTTTTTTGTTCACCCCGTAGCTTGTTCTTTCATTTTTGCTTTTTAATATGTCACCTTTCTCTCCCTCTCTCCCTCTCTCGCTCTCTCTCGCTCTAAATTATTCCTCGTAGATATTACAACCCGTCCATTTTTCTGGGCTCTAATCAGAGCAGCTTTTGCTCTTAATGCGCTGCTTGAGATATTCCCTGCAGACATTCATTCGTTTTGTCCATTTTCAGGTTACCTAACCTGCTCTCCCCCCACAGCTCTGAATATTTAAAGAGCATCTATTAAAAATACAGCGAGAGAGAGAGAGAGAGAGAGAGAGAGAGAGAGAGAGAGAGAGAGACGGGTTTCTGCTAACACCACTTTTACATTTATATCTTAAAACCCAACGTCTGTTTCTGCTCAATTATTCATCACACTTCATTTCATCTATATATCCATCTTGTTCAACAACTCTGTCTATTGTTCTCTCTCTCTCTCTCTCTCTTTCTATCCTTTTAACTGTTGTTTATTTGCTCACTGTCGTTTTAGTTCTGTCTGTTGTTCGCTTCATCAGTTGATTGTTCCTTTAATCTGTTTGTTCTATAAATGGTTCATTTTATTTTGTTTGTTGATTCATTTGTTTGTTCTATAGATCGGTCAGTAGTTAATTCATGTATACAGTACCTATTCATTGGTTGTTTGTTTATTCTGTTGTTTTTTGTCACTCTGTTCTTTGTCCTATCTATCCTTCATTCTATCATTCTATCAGTTGTTCATTCGCTCTGTCGTTCATTCTATCAGTTGTTCATTCGCTCTGTCGTTCATTCTATCGGTTGATTGTTTGTTTATTCTGTGTTCTACTATTGTATATTCGTTCATTTGTTCCTTATTCGATCAATCAGTCATTTGTGTTTCTGTAATTCTGTGTTTCTTTCAGTTGTTCTATCCATGTATTGTTCATTTGAGCTATTAGTTGTTTATTTGTTCTGTCAATTGTTTTTTGTTTGCTCTGTTTTTCGTTTGTTTTACTATGTATTTGTATTTTTGTTCTCAGCGTTCATTTGTTTGTTCTACTGATTGTATTTGTTCTACTTTTGTTTGAGCCATCTATTGGTTTCTTGTTCATTCTGTCTGTTGTTTGTTTGTTCTCGTCATTCATTTGTTTGTTCTACTGATGTATTTGTTCTATCGTTCTTTTGTTTGAGCTATCTATCAGTTGCTTGTTCCTTTTGTCTGTTTTTTGTTTGTTCTCTTCCTTCATTTGTTTGTTCTACTGATTGTTTTTGTTCTATCGTTCTTTTGTTTGAGCTATCTATCAGTTGCTTGTTCCTTTTGTCTGTTTTTTGTTTGTTCTCTTCCTTCATTTGTTTGTTCTACTGATTGTTTTTGTTCTATCGTTCTTTTGTTTGAGCTATCTATCGGTTGCTTGTTCCTTTTGTCTGTTGTTTGTTTGTTTGTTCTCATCGTTCATTTGTTTGTTATACTGATTGTTTTTGTTCTATTGTTCTTTTGTTTGAGCCATCTATCGGTTGCTTGTTCATTCTGTCTGATGTTTGTTTGTTCTCAGCGTTCATTTGTTTGTTCTACTGATTGTATTTGTTCTATCGTTCTTTTGTTTGAGCCATCTATCGGTTGCTTGTTCCTTTTGTCTGTTGTTTGTTTGTTCTCATCGTTCATTTGTTTGTTCTACTGATTGTTTTTGTTCTATTGTTCTTTTGTTTGAGCCATCTATCGGTTGCTTGTTCATTCTGTCTGATGTTTGTTTGTTCTCAGTGTTCGTTTGTTCTACTGATTGTATTTGTTTTATCGTTCTTTTGTTTGAGCTATCTATCAGTTTCTTGTTCCTTTTGTCTGTTGTTTGTTCTTTTGTTTGAGCCATCTATCAGTTTCTTGTTCATTCTGTCTGTTGTTTGTTTGTTCTATCGTTCTTTTGTTTGAGCCATCTATCAGTTTCTTGTTCATTCTGTCTGTTGTTTGTTTGTTCTCAGTGTTCATTTGTTTGTTCTACTGATTGTATTTGTTCTATCTATTGTTGATTTGTTTGTTCTATATATACATTTGTTTGAGCTAGCTGTTGGTGTTTGCTAGTTCTGCTTGTTCGTTCTAGCTTTATTTGTTTGCTTTATCATTAGTTAACATTTTTGTTTGTCAAACAGTACATTGTTTGACCTATATATTGTTCATTCTATCTGTCATTTTGTTTGCATGTTCTATCTTTCTATTTTCTGTTTCTTAAATATGTTGATTGTGTGTTTGAGCTATTTTTGGGATGCTTGTTGGTTCTGTCTGTTCTATCATAATTAATTTTTTGCTCTTGTTTGTTCTATATGTTGTTTGAGCTATCTATCGGTTGCTTGTAATCATTCGTTCTATCTATTGTCCAACAACCCTCTCTCTCTCTCTCTCTCTCTCTCTCTCTCTCTCTCTCTCTCAATTCAATTCAAAGGGGCTTTATTGGCATGAATGTAAACAATACAATATTGCCAAAGCAGAGGCTGTGTAAAAACAGAACTACACCTTAATCTATAATTAATGAAGTTGACAAATATAAAAATGAATAATACAAATAAATACAGAACAGGTTCAGAACTGCTGAAGACCACAGTGTTTAAATAACTGACATATACTTATACATAAATGAATATACACACATGTCCTGAGGGTCACTGTGGTGAACATTGGGGTGGCACACGGGGGTGGCACACATAACACAGATTCACCCGCTGTCCCTCAGGCTGTGACACGTTAAAACGTATCTTGCAGCCAGTGCTGCTGTGTGTCCCTCTCCAAGTATTATATTTATTTGTTCTTGTTCTGTCATGGTTGTAAATTTGTCAATGCTGTTTGTTAATTTAGTTATATAAATGTCCCTTGTGTCTTGGTATTTTGGGCAGTAAAGGAGAAAGTGCACCTCTGTCTCGACCTCACCTGTCGTACAGTGAGCACACACCCTTTCTTCTCTGGGTAGCCATGTTTTTCTGTGTCTGTCTCTCTCGATGGTGAGACTGTGCTCACTGAGCCTGTACTTGCTCAGGATCTGTCTCTCTCTCTCACTGTCTGTCTCTCTCGATGGTGAGACTGTGCTCACTGAGCCTGTACTTGCTCAGGATCTGTCTCTGCTTTGGATCTCTGACAGTCACGAGATATTCTTCCAATTCATACTTTGATTTTAGAGTCCGATAGAATTGTAATTTGCTTTGTGTTTTAGTTTCTTGGTCCCAATGTTCCAGATAGTTGATGTGAGATTGTTTGTTGATCTGATTTATTCTGATGTTTGTTTGTAAAGCAGTGCTGGTCTGAGGCTTGTTACTGTTAGTACTGTTAACCGGGTTATTGAGTCTCAGAACCAGCTGACTGAGGGGACTGTTTTCAGGGTTCAGTTCTTGGGTTTGTAGTGCTTTATAATGAAGCGACTCTGTGGGACTTGATCTTAAATGCTTCCAAAACTTTAGAGATCTTTTTTGTACATTAATGATCAATGGGAATCGGCCTAATTCTGCCCTGCATGCATTATTGGGAGTTTTTCTTTGTAATTTGAGAATTAATTTGCAGAATTCTGTGTGTAGGGCTTCTGTTGGATGCTTGTCCCATCTAGTGTAGTTCTGATCACTGAGTGGACCCCATACCTCACTTCCATACAGCGCTATGGGCTGTACCACACTATCAAAGATCTTACACCAGATTGGAATTGGTAGTTCAGTATTATAGAACTTCTTCTTAATAGCGTATAGAGCTCTTCGAGCTTTTGCTTTAAGTGCATTCACTGCCTTACTGAAACTCCCTGATGCAGTGATAATCAGCCCAAGGTAAGTATACTGCATAGTGTGCACTAGTGCGGTGCTGCCTAGAGAGAACTGGTGTCTGTGTTCCTGACATCTGGGCTTCTTCTGAAAGACCATAATATTGGTCTTCTTCAGGTTTACTGCCAGGGCCCAGTTCTGGCAGTAGTTCTCCAGCAGATCCAGATGTTGCTGTAGTCCCTGTGGGGTGGCTGACAGCAGCACCAGGTCGTCTGCATAGAGCAAACACTTGATGTGTTTGTCCTGTAGAGTGAGTCCAGGGGCTGTGGACTGTTCCAACTGCACCACTAGTTCATTAATGTAGATGTTGAACAGTGTTGGACTCAGACTACAGCCCTGTCTCACTCCTCTCTTCTGACTGAAGAACTCTGTTTGTTTGGTGCCAATTCTTATTGCACATTTGTTGTCCGAATACATCGATTTAATGATGTCATAAGCTTTACCCCCTACACCACTTTGTAATAATTTATAATATAGTCCGTTGTGCCAAATAGAATCAAATGCTTTTTTGAAATCAACAAAGCATGCAAATATTTTCCCGTGTTTGGTGTGGGTCACGTGTTTATTGATTAGGGTGTAAATGTGGTTCTGGTGTACGTGTTTATTGATTAGGGTGTGTAGGGTGTAAATGTGGTTCTGGTGTACGTGTTTATTGATTAGGGTGTGTAGGGTGTAAATGTGGTTCTGGTGTACGTGTTTATTGATTAGGGCGTGTAGGGTGTAAATGTGGTCTGTAGTTCTATAATTTGGAAGGAATCCGATCTGACTCTTGCTCAGGACATTGTGTTCGTTAAGGAAGTTTACAATTCTATTGTTTAAAATACTGCTAAATAACTTCCCCAGATTACTGCTCACACAGATGCCTCTGAAATTATTCGGGTCCAATTTGTCCCCACTCTTGTGAATTGGGGTAATAAGTCCTTGGCTCCAGATGTCAGGGCAACATCCGGAACTCAGTACGAGGTTGAATAATTTGAGCACGGCCGTCTGCAGCTCAGGTGTGCTGTGTTTCAGCATCTCTCCTAAGATGTTGTCAGCACCACAGGATTTTTTGCACTTTTGGTTTTTAAGTTTTTGGATTAATTCTTCATGTGTGATTGTGAAGTCCAGAGGATTCTGGTTATTTTTAATTGTGTTTTCATATATTTGTAGTTTGTGTTTGATCTGATTATAATTGTCATTTAGTTGTTTTGGTGGGATTTCTTTATATAAGTTTTCAAAATGTTTTTTCCAGATTTCTCCATTTTGGATCGGCAAATCTTGTTTTGTTGTGCTCAAATTATTCCACAGATCCCAGAACTGATTTTGATTGATCGATTGTTCAATTTCATGTAAGCTTTTGGTGAGATGGTGATGCTTTTTGTCTCTGATTGTTTGTTTGTATTGTTGTAATTTGGAGCAATAGTCAATTCTTATGTCAGTGTTGTTTGGATCATTGTGTTTCTGATTGGATAATTTTCTGAGTTGTTTTCTTAATGTTTTACAGTCTGCATCAAACCACTTTTCTGTTTTGGTGGGTTTTTCAGGATGTTTTTTGCCTTTCTTTTTCAACTCAGCTTTACTGGCTGCTTTTTTAAATATATAATTGATTTCATCAGTAGCCGAATTTACACCATCCTTGTTCATTCCGAATTGTTTGTGTATAAATTTAGTGATGGTGTTTTTCAGTTCTTGAGAGTTGAGGGCTTGGGTATATTTGTCGGAGCTGTCTGGAGTCCATCTGTATCTCTGCTGCACTGGATACATGTGACAGTTCTCCATTGCTCTGTGTTTTTCTGTGTGGTGTGGTTTAATATATATATTAGTCTGGTTATGGTCTGAGAGTGGAGTTTGCTGTCTGACAGTGAATGCACTGAAGGAGGAGGGGTCCATGTCAGTGATGGCATAGTCAACTCTCTCTCTCTCTCTCTAACTTTGGGCCTGTATGTTTTGTTATGACAGTGCTTTAGATGTTCTGTGGTGTACGTTACAATGCTCAAGCACGCCTGACATGTTTTGTGCTCTCGGCCTTCAGACGCTTTTAACTTGTTTAATTAACAGCGATCTTTGAATTTTAATTAACTCCTGCGTTCACAAAGCACAGTTTTTCCCCTCCCCTTTAATGCTGCTGTTTTGTTTGATCGGGAAGGAAACGCGGCGAGGACGACAGAGACCCCGATTAAAAGCGACGGCGAAGGGAACAAATCTTGAAGCAGCCGAGATGAAAGCGTGTGTAGAAGTGACAGAGAGGAAAATAGAAAGACGAGAGGGAGGAGGAGAGATGTTTTGAAGGGGAGACGACTGTCCATGTACGTTATCGTGGATCGCGATGTTCATTGTCATATGCAACATCCGTCCCGCGTGCAGTTGCTCAACCAGATTTGGAGCTTGACTTCCTGCGTTACACAAACACGGAGCGATGGAGCGAGAAACACAACCAGAGATCGAGGGACGTTTTTATGCCTTTATCACCCTCTCTTGCCTCTTTCAGGTCCCATGAGCTCAGAGAGAGAGAGAGAGAGAGAGAGAGAGAGAGAGAGAGAGAGCGTTTTAGCACAAATCTACCACAATAACACATGGGCCCGAGGAGATTTGTAGAGCAAGGCGCACACACTTCGTGTGTGTGTGTGTGTGTCCGAGGCAACGGTTTCTGAATACTTCATGCCACTTAGAGCAGAATATGTAGAGTCGTTTCATGAGCTAGCTGCAGAAGATAAAGGTTGTTAATGCATTCTCTCCTGATAGCTCTCAATCTCCCGATGGGACAGATGGGGGAGTGGGGGGGGGTCATGCATTCATTCAACACTCATCTCAAGTGAACGTTGACTGAATTCAAAGTAGCCTGACTGAGAGAAAGCTTGCAAGTTTATATTTGTTTGTGTGTGTTTTTGGCCGTGTGTATCAGTTAGGGCTTTTGATTCGCCATCTTCCTCGCAATACGATACGTGTCACAACGCGTGCGTACAGTGCGGTTCAAAAGCCCACTTGTGGAAATTATTCCATTTTGCATATTTTTACGATTTACTACTTTTTTGTCATTGCAAATTATATTATCTGCAACTGAGAAAAAACATGAATTTTAGATTTTATTGAAAACATTTTCAATATACACATTGGATCTTCTGGGCTTTGTGTTTGTAACTTGTTGGTAAATACACAGAAGAGTAGCTTGCTTGACTGTTGTTGAACTCCTTTAAATTTTGAGTATCTTGTATCTTGCCAGGCTACAGTCTCAAAGTATTTTCCCAACACTCAGCATTGAAACTTCAGATAAACTCTGATGCCCTGAAGCTGTTCAAGCTGCTCTCAAACTCGGATGACCAATAATTCATAATTAGAGATTACAGTTCACCCTTAGACGCGCGAGTGTGAAGACGCTAGTGTCAGCCCTGCTGTGTGTGTGTTAAGTGTGTCTTTTTGAGGTCTGTTCGCGCGCTCGAGTGCCACGTCTCCTCTGGATCTCGTGTTTGTCTCTTGGCTGTAGTTATCTCATTATATGGTTCATGGAGCGCTGCGTGTCATTTGGCTGTCGCTCTGCCGGGGTTCAGGGATTGAGAATTGCAACAGAGCGACGGCGAGCTGATAATCCCTGTCATCTGGATTAATTAGGACTTAATTCTGTGATCTCATCATGTTGATCCATGAGTTGACACTCTCTCTCTCTTTCTCTCTCTCTCGTTCAGTTTCTCTCTCTCTTGCTCACTTTCTCTCTCGCTCACTTTCTCTCTCGCTCGCTCTCTCTCTCTCTCTCTCTCTCGTTCAGTTTCTCTCTCTCTCTCTCTCTCTCTTGCTCACTTTCTCGCTCACTTTCTCTCTCGCTCTCTCTCTCTTTCTCTCTCTCTCTTGCTCACTTTCTCTCGCTCACTTTCTCTCTCGCTCTCTCTCTCTCTCTCTCTCTCTCGTTCAGTTTCTCTCTCTTTCTCTCTCTCTCTCGTTCAGTTTCTCTCTCTCTTGCTCACTTTCTCTCTCGCTCTCTCTCTCTCTCTCTCGTTCAGTTTCTCTCTCTCTCTTGCTCACTTTCTCTATCGCTCTCTCTCTCTCTTTCTCTCTCTCTCTCTCGCTCACTTTCTCTCTCGCTCTCTCTTTCTTTCTCTCTCGCTCACTTTCTCTCTCGCTCTCTCTCTCTTTCTCTCTCTCTCTTGCTCACTTTCTCTCTCGCTCACTTTCTCTCTCGCTCTCTCTCTCTCTCTCTCTCTCTCTCGTTCAGTTTCTCTCTCTCTTGCTCACTTTGTCTCTCGCTCTCTCTTTCTCTCGCTCACTTTCTCTCTCGCTCTCTTTCTCTCTCGCTCTCTCTCTCTTTCTCTCTCTTTCTGAATTGCTTCATAGTTTTAGTTTGTTTGTTTATTAGTGGTGTTGCTAAGGCATACATCTCTAAAACTAGTGCTCATACTTTATTTAAAGAAACCCTCTAACTCGAAGTACAGTAGTTAAAGGGATAGCTCACCCTAAAATGTAAATGCGGTCATCATTTACTCACCCTGATGTCGTTCCAAACCCGTACGAGTTTGTCTAATGTGTAACACATTTTCTGGTCTTCTCAGTACAATGGCAGTGGATAGTGACTCATTTTAAAGCTTATAAAAAACAATTCATGTATCGTAAAAGTAGCCCATGCCGCTAGTCGTCATAATTCAGGTCTCCTGATCTTGAAGAGTTTAGCTTTCTGTCCACAGTTTATTTCAATTCTATATATCAAGACGAGTTAGTACTATGGCTACTCCCCCTAGAAGTGGCCGTCCAGCCAAGGTAACTCAAAGGACACTTTGCAGAATGCTCAAATCTGTAAGGAAGACTGCAGTGAGTCAATGGAGTGGGCGATTGCTGCAGAGCTCTTTTGGTGCACTTTGCTTTCCTGTGATTGGTGGATCTCTTCAGGATCAGTGTAGTTCATTCAGAGCACCACAGTTTCCTGCATAGCAATGTCCTGGTAGCCATCAGCAGCACTCCAGCATCAAAGCAGCAAGTTTTGCACATGCAAACACCACTAAAGTTTTTTTGCAGATATTTTAAAAATCTTGTTCATATCAAGAACTTATTAAATTAAAAATATGTTTTAAAATGCTTCCCACATCCCATTAGCTCTAACACAAGTCTCTCTCTGCGTGTGTGGGTTCTTTCAGTTGCGGTGTGTGTGTCATAATATTTTAGGCTGTGAATGTGAGGTAAGGTGTGAACTTGAGAAGGTGTGTGTGTGTGTAAGTGAACATTTCAGGTGTGTGTGTGTGTGTGTGTGTTTGAGTCTCATTATATCAAACCCTCAGGCCTCAAATCTCCAACAAGCTCCCCGAGTACAACTACACGCACACACTTTTCTATCTCATTCTTTCTTTCTGTGTGTATCTCTGAGAGCTTTTATTCCTCTCTCCTTCGTTATCTGTTTCTCCGTGAATGCTGGTGGCCATCACCGGAGTGAGTGATGGTTGTAGATGACAGTATGTGTGCTTTTCTGAAATGCACACACGTTAGACGTAAATATCTGTTGTGGTGTGTGTGTTCTGTGTGTAATTGTGTGTGAGCGAGGTGCGGCAGATGTGGTTTGTTTTTGACAGGTTGTTCTAATTATCTTTATGAATGTGAAATGAATCGTGTGTTCTCTCTTTTTCACTCCAGCTTGTGAGTTTTACGTCTAGTGAACCATTAGGAACCATTTTTATTATGATTGTCTATTCTGTATGAATGTGAGGTTTGGGTTCACTCTGTCAGACAGAAGACTTCAGATGGGTTTTATTGTTTCTGTTTTCATTTGTGCAGTAATTACAGGATGATTTGAGATTTATCTGTTTTCTTGTCTCTGATTGGGAGCGCTCTACATGGGCTGTAACTCTGACAAATGGCGTTCCTTTGACGTGCACAATTGATGCTAAGCTAACAGCGCTATACTCTAATATGCATTAGAAGTGCATAGCACACAAGTATTGGGTAAAAAAGGAAATGTTTTAATTAGATTTAACCATTTATACTTTTCCGCGCATCTGATCACGTGACTCGTTGTGCATGACACCGCGGAGACTCACAGCATGTGGAGACTCGCGCTACTCTCCACGATCCACACACAACTCACCACACGCCCCATTGAGAGAACCACTAATCACCACCACGAGGAGGTTACCCCATGTGACTCTACCCTCCCTAGCAACCGGGACAATTTGGTTGCTAAGGAGACCTGACTGGAGTCACTCAGCACGCCCTGGATTCAAACTCTCGACTCCAGGTGTGATAGTCAGCGTCAATACTCGCTGAGATACCCGGACCCTTTATATATATATTATCATCAAAAAGTTTGTTTCCAGGATTGTTGGTTATTCATGTTTTTGAGACGTTACAGACATCATAAATGATCATAATTAATTCAGGTTGAAAGTAATGTCCAGCATCATCCAATCACAGCCAACATGTTCAAATAAAATGATCCATTATAAATGGTGAATCTATGTACTGATGATCATTGTCCCATGTGTGTCAAACATGTTGAGTGTCCAAACATCATCTGCAGCCTGAAACTGATTTTAGGAGTGAACACACTTAACTGCATAGAGAGATATAGGATGCTCCCTTGCTCCCTATTTAGTGAATGACTTATGGTGTGTTCACATACAATGCAAAGCGAGCATTTCGCACGGTCCGATTACATACAAAGTCAATAAAAAATGCGAACAGACGTGAATAGATGCAAATTCGCTCTGAGCGGCGTGAATGAAGCTAATGGCGTGACTGAATCGCTTCATTCGCGTGTAAAAATCTGCATGACACGTTGTCATGAAAGCATGTCAGCTTTGAGACTGTCCGGATGTCACTGATGTAGTAGCAGAAGAAATCTGGAAAAATGGATGAAAACATTGTTGTAGCGGTGTGTGTGCACCCGGAATTGTACGACACAACATCACACATGTACAGAGACCGGATGAATAAAGACATCGCTTGGAGGAAAGTGAGCGAGGAAGTTGGACGACCTGGTAAGTTCTGGAAATATGCGCATCTACTTGATTCCAGCTATTGATTGAACTTTACTATGAAAAGTCGTAGAAGCCCCGCCTCCTGTCCTTTTCCGGAAGAGAAGTGGGAATGCTCGCGGGTTCGCGTTACTCGTGCGAGTTTAAACACACATTTATAATCCAGCGATGCCAGGCGAACGCCCCTTATTTTCATCCAAACTCCATATACAGCCTCTGAAAACAAACTTTTCCAGTTTTGGATGCATCCATTAATTCTCAATGCGATAATACACAGTCAATATAGGATGCTTTAAATGAAGCTGAGCATACAGTCCACGAATGTGGTTGTTGTGTTTAACAGCGTGCGTTTCACGAGAAATATCTAAAAATTAAAAAACTAGAGACTCAATCATGTTCCAAACACTTAATGAGGTTTCTTACCAAAGACAAACTCTGAGTTTTCCGTGCTGTGGTCGGCACCATGTTGTTTTGTCACATGACTCTGTGTGAGATCAGTCGGTTTAAATGGATTTTTCACATGGATGTGTTTTAGGATGTCCAGATAAAAATCGTCAAAAATAAATAAATACATGCCGAAAAAAGTTCCTTTTGTCAGAGGGTGAATTTGTCACCCTTAAAATGAATCCATTAGATGTGCCAACGTTTGTTCATGAACCATTTTTGGTTCCGTTTTTCTGTTTCCCGATTTGATGCGATTCCGATTCACAAGCTCTTGATTCGATTTTTGATACAATTTCATTCGATTCTGATTCATTTGGCAATATTTGAGTTATATTGTCATTTTTTGCCTACATATAAAAGACTCTCTCAGCTAATGCTGTTAATTATACAGGAAACCTTCTAACTTGGGACATTACCAAAATATTTGGAAACCGTTAACAACAGGACTGAACTTGTGCAGTTTAATTGTTATTTATCAAACATATAATATGCAACACAACCAGAATGGAAGTAAACATAAAAGTGAGACTAAAAGATCGATCTATGGATGTTGTGATTGTTCAAACAAAGGTTAATTATAACCAGACCTTTTTTAATATTATTATTATTATTCTGATCTGCTGATTTTATTTTTCAGTTCTGGATGATTCTCTGTGTGTAAATGCACAAGCTCCATTGAAACCATCATCGTGCATTTAGATGCGAGAGAAAGCGAGTTTATGAATAATACATGCTGTTTGAGGAACACATGTTCTCTGGCCGCACACTAATGTAAAAATGCTTTACAGATGAAATTCACTGAACATATCTCGCTCTTCTTTCTCTCTGGATATGTTCAGAACGGCATGTTACCAACTGTTTTTGACAGAAAGTAGTATGCAGTATGTACTCTATACAGTGCACAGTATGTGAATTTTCTGTGTTTATGAACACACAGATGTCCTATTACAGTATACCATCAGATCTGTTTCTGGACTCATTATTTAAACATATAGTAATTGTTCATCCTGTAATGTATAATGCAATAACTAATGTTAACATGTACTTTTAATGTTAAAAATGTAAGAGTATTATGTCATATTTCATGTCAGGTTTCTCATTTATCTCATGTAATGTTAATTTCAACATACTAGTACAATTTTAACATTACAAAAGTTGTATATTTTAACATTAGTTAATGCACTGTGAACTAACAATACTAATAACAATACAATACCTTTATTTTAGTCTTGGATAATGTTAGTTAATTTGATCATAATAAACTAGTAATTTTTTAATTAAAAGCTGAATATGTTAACATTAATGCATTATGAATTAACAATATTAATTGTAAATATAAATTAACATTAAATTATGAGTGTGTAATAAATAAATAAATATATATATATATATATATATATATATATATATATATATATATATATATATATATATATATATATATATATATGCACACACACTATACACAAAAAAAAAAAAATATATATATATATATATATTACCAAAGCTAGGAAATATCTTGTAAATGGACAATTTCAGGATTAAGGCTCATCACAGCTGAGAGACACAACAGACCTTTTATCGGAGTTTCCACATTTTATACACACTGTTTAAAATGGCGGAGGACGTTGCAGTTTCTATAGTGATCGACTCTTGCTCACCGGCTACTACAAAATAGAGAGAAATACTCCACTCTTGGACGCCACTTTACCATTAAAAAAAGCTGACAGCATCTCTGATTGAGTGTGGCAGCAGGTTCGCTCAATCTCTCTCTCTCTCTCACACACACACACACACACACACATCCATCCATCTATCCTTGTATATCCAATAACTTGTTAGAAACAGCACAAACCGTGATACTATTTCTGAAGTGAACTTTTTGAATTACTAACGGAGGTTTGGACGCATCATTTGTTTTGAACCAGCAACGGCAGATTCTGATCCGTCACATAATAAAGTATTTCCATGCACAAATGTGTTTTTATGACCTTACTCGTTTTTTCCTAATTTTTTCAAATGTACTTGTTCATTGAACCGTTGGATATAAGTAATATCACACTCGCAGTCATGCTATACGGCCCTATATCAGCACTGCTGTGATTACCTACAGCACTCGACCTGCGGCCGAATCACAGCAGTGCTGATATAGGGCCATATCGCACTCTTGCTCATGTGATATTACTTGAATATATATATATATATATATATATATATATATATATATATATATATATATATATATGGTGTGTGTGTGTGTGTGTGTGTATATATATATATTAGTATTTATTATAATAAATACTACTGTATGAAATGTTCAGTTTTGTTTACTGCATGCTCTTTTGCATGCTATTTTTGAAGTGTATGTAGTATACTCTGAACTATACAGTACATAGTGTGAAGTACAGAAGTAATCCATTCAGACTTTTTCTTGTCTCTCTGTCTCAGTGAGGGGGTGTTAATTGCAGATCCGCTCTGATGGCAGTAATTAACCACTGATCAGACCTTTAAAGACCGTTAATGACTGCAGACGTGCAGCAGGAGGCTGAGTGTGAATGTGTGATTATTTTTAGCACACACAGATTGTTCCTCTCAGCAGTGAATGGGTGAACGAATAGTTCAGTGATGAAGATTTTCACCCATACTACCTTCATCATCATCATCATCCGTGTGTGTGTGTGTGTGTGTGTGTGTGTGTGTGAGTGAGTGCTCTAAGATTGCTTGAAGATTGCTGGAGTGTTCCTCTGGAAAATAAAAATGAACAAATTACACTTTTATAGCCGTCTGTCACAAATGCTTTCTCCGAAAATGACTGAGCATGGAGAGAGAGAGAGAGAGAGAGAGAGAGTGGTTTGCTTTTCATGTGTGTGAAAATTAAACCTAGATATGGGTTTAAAGATTACTCGAACTAATATTTTTAATGGCGTGCCATACAGACGCACCTCCATCATGTACGCTGTTGGAAAACAGCAAGAGCTTGTAGCCGACTGAACTCACAGCGAGAGAGACGGCAACTTTTTTAGATAGGTTATCTTTTTTTGTGATTAACATTTTTATTGATTCATACAAAAACAAAACGTGTATATATATATATATATATACACACATCATCATTTAACCCCCAACATTACCCCTCCTGATCCCCAACCCCACCCTGACCCCCAGCAAACATTCCTGTGGTCACACATGAGTATATATACACACACACATATATATATATATATATATATACTGTCCCTCCCCGAGAGTCCTCCAAGAATGCTAAATGGTTGATCCAAAAGCACCACTCTCCCCATCTCCGTTTACCACTCCTGAAATGGGTGCGCTCCAGCCGAATTGCATCCCCTTAAAATGACTTGTCTGGAAATCATAACACTAGTTAGAACCCATTTTTTATGTGTTTATTTCCATTATTCATGACAGCCCCATCACCTAAAATCTGGGGCAAAATATAATTTGAGTGCCCAATACATCAAGCACAAAACTCTGAAACTTCAAACAAAATTCTTGGCTCTCGACACGCCACCAAAAATCATGGGATGGGTGTGTCTGTAAGACCACGCCGATACAATCTAGAGGGGGTCCAATCGAATCGAGAATCATCATATCTCAGAATCAAGAGAATTGTCAGTTTAGGGAGTTCTGATGGTTCCACAAAATGTCTAATATCCTCATCAGTAGATGAAGACGTGCAACTATAAAGATCAAGATAGAATTCTTTAAAAGCATTATTAATATCTATGGCTGAGGTAACTATTTTACCACCAGCAGATTTCACTGAGGGAATGGTAGAAAAAGACTGTCTGCTTTAGATATCTAGCCAAAAGTTTTCCTGCCTTGTCCCCAACTCAACGTATGATTGTCTTGACCTGAATAGCCAAAACTCCACCTTCCGTGACAAAATAGTATTATATCTGTATTTCAATCTGGAACATTCTCTTGAGGCCATCAGAGGACATTCGGTGCTTCAGCTCTGCCTCTGCACTTTTAATACTCCCTTCCAACTCCACAAGTTCCCATGCATTGGATTTTTGGTTGAATGAGGCATACTGTATCATCCGACCCCTAAGAACCACCTTAAGTGCCTCCCAAGCCACGCTCACAGAGGATACGGAGGACCAGTTGGTCTCCATATAAGCATTGATTTCAGCCTGTAACATATGTTGGAAATCAGGATTTTGCAGAAGGGATACATTAAGGTGCCAGCTATGTGATTTCCTTTTCTCCAAATGTGGCAACACCTCTAAACTCAGCAGGGTGTGATCTGAGACTAAGATGTTTCCAATTGAGCAGATGAAATAAGGGACTTACAATATTCTAGAGTAAATCTTATGGATTGATGAAAAAAATGTATAGTCCCTACCAGATGGGTTCAGAAGTCTCCAAATATCTGTAAGACCAAGATTTTTACACATCCTGTGAAGTGTCAATGTTGCTCTAGGTGGCTTGCACACTTCTACTTCACTATGATCAAGGACTGAGTCTATCAATAGATTAAAGTCTCCTCTCTATATTATATCACGAGGGGTGCCAACAGCATGCAACATCCCTTCAAGATCTATAAAAAAGTCCTTATCGTCGGCATTAGGTGTGTAAATATTAGCCAAAATAAGATTTTCCCCTGAATTTCTGCTTAAACAATAATGACTCTTTCTAATGCTTCTTTACTCTGTTGGAGACATTTGAATTGTAGATATTTACTTATCAATGTAATGACTCCCCTGCTCTTACTTGAGCCAGCACATAAGAAAACATCTCCACCCCATATCTTCCCAAATTTTTCAGCTTTCTACAGGGAAAGTTGCATTTCTTGATAACACTGTTTCGTATTTCTTACGTTTGAGAAGTTAAATAACTTTCCTTCTTTTTATGGGGTGCCCCAACCCATTCACATTCCACGAGCAGAGAGACAATCCACTCAATAGTAACATTTGACATATGAGAAAAAAATTCAAATCTTCCTCACTTTAAATAGTCTTATTTTATTCCACTAGATGGCAGCAAGCAATGGTAAAAAAAAAAAAAGTAATTTCTCTATCAAATTCCATCACAATATACAGATCTAATATGTATGTGGTGCTCTAAAGCATTTTAGTCTCGTCCATAGACATTCAGTCTAATTTTCAGTTCAAGCACCACCCTAATTGTTTCATCGAATATCTCGGCCTCTGAGTGGACTACAAGCTCAATTCAAGTGTCTTTAGAAAGAAAACGTATGATCATTAGTCAAACATATTTTTCTGTTTATTTGTTTGGAATGCTTTTCTCGCTGGATGGCATATTTAGTTCTGGACATCTAAGATATAACATTGGATTATTCAGCCAAGCAAACTCATAGACAAGTAAACAATGGCTCATTTTGTTGAAACCTCTGTAAGATAACAGTAGATATAATGTTTTGGGCTATTTGGGGCTTACAGCAGCAGCGATCGACACATAAATTAAATGTTTATATTTGATAACTTACAGAAATCATATTTCACTTTGTGATTCTTTTGAAAATCTTTTGAACTGTGGTATTAGTGCAACAAAATAATCTATACGGTCACATTCCTGAGAATGACAGCTTTCATTTGATATATGACTTGCCCAATTATGTGCTATGTTAAAGACTTTTATATGCTTTTTTCGACCCCCCCCCCCCCCCATTACCTCTAGGGGGCGCTAATTTTTAATGCAAATGATTTGAGGCCTTATTTTGTTATTTTAAATAACAGAAATGCAGAAGTGATGGTTATCCCTGAAAAGGACAGATTCTAAGCTTTCAAATGATACCTCACATGCCTGACTTGTGTATACAGAGACTTTAGTCTTTAAAGTGTTAAGCATAAACTTTTTTCGTGATATAGCACCCTTAAATTTAAGGGGTAAAACTAGAGTACTTGATTTGAATGCAGTAACCTTAAAACCCCTTTATTTCACTCATCAGATTGAAATGCTGGTTATCGTTCAGAGAGAAACCGTGCATGCTGTCGAGGATATCGGAGTAAACATGTCAAGATGTTTCTCTTTGTGTGATTTCTGTTTAGTGCATGTTTGACATGATGCTACACATGTCAATGTGACTTTAGCACAGATAAACATGGATATTACATACTTTTCAAATCCCTGTCTGTTAATATTCTTTAATCCTGCTTTGTATGTGGTTGAGCATTCATAAGACCGTAGACCATCTGTAGATTTAGTGACCTCCAATCAATCTCTCTCTCACTCTCTCTCTCTCACACTCTCTATCTCTCTCTCTCTCTATCTCTCTATCTCTCTCTCTATCTCTCTCTGTTCTACCATAATTTTCCATTTCTAAGGGGATTTCTCCAACATCTTTCATGCAAATACGCCAACTTAAATACCTGAAGAATAATTGCAAATTTCATCCCCAGCGGCGCACTGATCAGTTGTGTGTGTGTGTGTGTGTGTGTGTGTGTGTGTGTGTTGAAGGTCAGTTGAAAGGCAATACACGCTGAGTTTGATTATTTTGTTTTGTTTTTTTTATCTGTATAATCATCTATATTTCTGTAAATGGCTCTGGTGGTTTCTTCTGTACTCGTTTGTTCATTAGATTCTCCTTCACACCTCCTGCTGTCTCTCTCTCTCTCTCTCTCTCCCTCTCTCTCTCTCTCTCTCTCTCTCTGCTGTTATTCTATCCTTCTTTCTCTCTGTTGACATTTGCCGTCATGCGTCTCATTATTGAGTCTCCAGATTACTGATTAAATCCTCCTTCAGCTCCACCCGTCTGTCTGTCTTTGTCTCTCGTTGTCTGTCTGTCTTTCTTTTATTCGTTCATTTGTTCTTTTTGGTGTTTCTTTTTCCGCTTCATTATTTCACCTGGTCTGTGACTTCGCTCGTTCGTTCTTTCATTTTAGATCTTATATTTTATTCCCCTCTTTTTACTCTCTCTCTCATTTTCTTTTGTATTATTTTTTTTTTAGTTTAATTTTTTTAATCCTATTCATTTGCTTGTTCATCTTTTGTTCTTTTCATTTGTTTACTCTTGTTTTTACTTTGTATCTTTTTGTTTTTGTTTGTTCTTTCGTTTGTTCATTTGCTTTTTTTGTTGTTTGTTCGTTCTTTGTTCTTCTTTCCGTCTCATTATTTTTGTTTGTTTTTATTTGTTCTGTTCTTTTTTTCATTCTTTTGTTATCATTTTTTGTTCTTTGTTTTTTCTCATTATTTTTATTTTTTGTTCATTTTCTTTTCATTTTGTTTGTTCATTCTTTCATTTTTTTGTTTGTTCTTTTGTTTGTTCATTTGCTTTTAATTTTGTTTGTTCGTTCTTTCATTTTTATTGTTTGTTCATTTGCTTTAAATTTTGTTTGTTCGTTCTTTCATTTTTATTGTTTGTTCATTTGCTTTTAATTTTGTTTGTTCGTTCTTTCATTTTTTGTTTGTTCTTTTGTTTGTTCATTTGCTTTTAATTTAGTTTGTTCATTCTTTCTTTTTTTGTTTGTTCTTGCGTTTGTTCATTTACTTTTAATTTTGTTTGTTCGTTCTTTAATTTTTTTTGTTTGTTCATTCGTTTGTTCATTTGCTTTTAATTTAGTTTGTTCATTCTTTCTTTTTTTGTTTGTTCTTGCGTTTGTTCATTTACTTTTAATTTTGTTTGTTCATTCTTTCATTTTTTTGTTTGTTCTTTTGTTCATTTGCTTTTAATTTAGTTTGTTTGTTCTTTTGTTTGTTCATTTGCTTTTAATTTTGTTTGTTCGTTTCATTTTTATTGTTTGTTCATTTGCTTTAAATTTTGTTTGTTCGTTCTTTCATTTTTATTGTTTGTTCATTTGCTTTTAATTTTGTTTGTTCGTTCTTTCATTTTTTGTTTGTTCTTTTGTTTGTTCATTTGCTTTTAATTTAGTTTGTTCATTCTTTCTTTTTTTGTTTGTTCTTGCGTTTGTTCATTTACTTTTAATTTTGTTTGTTCGTTCTTTAATTTTTTTTGTTTGTTCATTCGTTTGTTCATTTGCTTTTAATTTAGTTTGTTCATTCTTTCTTTTTTGTTTGTTCTTGCGTTTGTTCATTTACTTTTAATTTTGTTTGTTCATTCTTTCATTTTTTTGTTTGTTCTTTTGTTCATTTGCTTTTAATTTAGTTTGTTTGTTCTTTTGTTTGTTCATTTGCTTTTAATTTTGTTTGTTCGTTCTTTCTTGTTTGTTCTTTTGTTTGTTCATTTGCTTTTAATTTAGTTTGTTCATTCTTTCTTTTTTTGTTTGTTCTTGCGTTTGTTCATTTACTTTTAATTTTGTTTGTTCATTCTTTCATTTTTTGTTTGTTCTTGCGTTTGTTCATTTACTTTTAATTTTGTTTGTTCATTCATTCTTTTTTGTTTGTTCATTTGCTTTTAATTTTGTTTGTTCGTTCTTTCATTTTTTTATTTGTTCTTTCCTTCTTTCTGTCTCATTCTTTTTATTTGCTTTTTTGCTTGTTTTTTACTTTTGTTTGTTTTCATTTTTGTTTGATCTTTCTTTCATATGTTTGTTCTTTCATTCTTTTTGTTTGTTCCTTCTTTCTGTCTCTCAATCTCCTTTTTGTTTATTCTTTGTTCTTTATATTATTCTTTTTGCTTGTTTATTCTTTAATTTGGACTTTGTTTCTTTTATTTTGTCTGTTCTTGCTTTTGTTTGTTCTTTAGTTTTTTTGTCTTTCCTTCAAGCTTTATCTTCTCTCTCTCTCTCTCTCTCTCTCTCTCTCTCTCTCTCTCTCTCTCTCTCTCTAATTGCACACTGTGGACCCACGTCCCCTCTCACACACGCACACGCGCACAGATGTGTCAGTATGATGGTGTCTGTATTGAAAAGTTCCATCTTTGTTCCTTCATTTTTCAAGTCAGTGCTGTATGTCGCTGCACTGTGTAAAATATAATCAGAGAGATACAGAGGTGTCAGAGCGGATTACAAAACTGTAGGAGGTTGAGAGAAAGAGGGATGAAGAGAATAAAGAGGAGAAGAATACAGGGAATGATAGAGGGTGAACACAGGAAGAAACAGAAAGAGAGATGTTTGTTAGTGTATCCAATTACCAGCCAAAGTCACCTGCTCTGTCTCTCTCTGTTTCTGTGTAGTCTATCAGTGAATACATAAGTTTGATTCATTCAACCCGATTAATGCTGTGGTTAGGACAGTGTGTGTGTGTGTGTGTGTGTGTGTCTTTACGATCTCTTGAGGAAAGACTGTAGCTCCTCCCCCTGCCTGTGACCTCATTAGGGTGACCTCGTTAGAACCACAATAAAGACTGACACGCACTTAATCACTGTCCTCTTACTGTTGAGTGTCATTAAAGAGACGGAGAGAGACTATGTCACTAAAGCACTTTCCGGACTGTCTGTGATTTCATGTACTGATTCAGACCGTTTTGGCAAAATTGTTGTGTCATGGCCGTTACAGAAGGTCATGCACTCGGGATTCATGCATCCCAAAACCCATTGAAACAAATCAGACTTCTAAATGTGCTATTATAACATTAGGTAACTTTATAAGAGATTAACCCAAAATGTAAAATCTGTCATCAATTACTCACCCTCATGTTGTTCCAAACCAAGGCTTACATTCGGCCTAAGATCTCCATTTGTGTTCCATGGAAGGAGGAGAGTCATGTGGGTTTGGAACGACTTCAGGGTGAGTAAATGACAGATTTTACATTTTTGGATGAACTATTAATTCATAAAACTGCTTTCTGTTACATTTCTCCTCCATCAGTTGCATTCCGTCGAGCTGGTATTGAACGCCCCCCATCATCTCCAAACAGATTGCTGTTGTTGCCCTTGATTCAATGTCGCTGTGTGTGGTCTCCACGTGCAGTTGCAACACTTATCAATCAGACTGCACGATACGACCCAAAATGCCGCTGTACGCAATCACACATTTTAAAAAGACAAGTTGAAAAACTTGTTCAAATGTCACTTGATTTTTGCTGTCACATCGGAGTACTCGTACCAATCTAAGCTTTTAGACCTGTGTGTGTGTGTGTGTGTGTGTGTGAGAGTGTGTGTGAGAGTGAGTGAGACTGGTTTCTAGTTTTATATACGTTTCTGCTCCAGCTCTCTCCATCTTTACACATTTGACTGCCTGCGAGTGTGTGTGTGTGTGTGTGTGTGAGACTGGTTTCTAGTTTTATATACGTTTCTGCTCCAGCTCTCTCCATCTCTGCACATTTGACTGCCTGTGTGTGTGTGTGTGTGTGTGTGTGTGTGTGTGTGTGTGTGTGTTTAGAGTGGTTCGCTGCAGGTTTAAAGTTTTATAAAGCTGTCAGTTCTCAGTGATTTTCATTTGAGCAGGAGAGTAAAGCCGACAGACGCTCTGGAGTGTGTAAGAGAGTTCTGCTTCAACACACACACACACACACACACACACACACAGGGTAACATGAGGTGCAGAGCTGTAGTTCACACACCTTTACCGCAGTATCAGAGTCAGTGTGTACAGATAACAGGGTCAAATCTCACACACACACACACTTTCTGTCTGTCTTTTTATTGGTCTCGGAGTTTGGGGTTTTGTGCTTATGACTTATGTATGATAGGATGTACAAGATATCAGAATCGGCCAATTGGAATTTAATTTGAGTTTTCAAAGCAAATAATTAAAAGAGAAATTATATCTGGGTGGTGTGTATAATTTCGGAAGTATATTGTTACTGATTTGATTTCATTATATATATTATATATACAGTACATACAGTACCCATCCAAGGTTTGGACACCTCATGCTTTTTGAATAATTTTACAGTCATCAAATCTATGAAATAACACAAATGGAAGTTTGGGAATTATGCAAACAAAACTGATTTATAAGCAACGTCAAATATTATATTCTGTTACTTACAGCAGATGACTAAACCTGCCCTAAATCAATGCAACAAGATGCAGAGATGTTGCAATGATCCTCACAGAGCGGCATGAGCTCGGCTCTCACTCGCACCGATGCTTGATGCTGCCCGAGCACCCGCAAGCAAATAAACCGTAACACATTATCAGCCAACAATATCAGCAGTAATTCCATCACCGGCGCGATGATCATATTTCCATTTCCCAGTTATCGGTCAACAGTATATCGGCTGCCGATGTATCTTACATCCCTATATGAAATATAACGGGTTCATAAAATACATCCAGTAAATTCTGTTTCAAGTCTTGAAGTTTTTGCTTTTAAATTGACACAGCATCCTAAAACGAGAGAGATGCTCCGAGAGCGTCCGTCTGATGCATGTGCGTATAGAAAAGTGTTTTATATAGCGCAGGTGGAGCGTGTCCTGTGAGACATTGACAAACTCAACTGAAAAGGATTGATGTCCTACAACCCCTAAAGTGGTGAGTTTGAATCCGGGGCGTGCTGAGTGACTCCAGTCAGGTCTCCTTAGCAACCAAATTGGCCCGGTTGCTAGGGAGGGTATAGTCACATGGGGTAACCTCCTCGTGGTGGTGATTAGTGGTTCTAACTCTCAGTGGGGTGCGTGGCGAGTAGTGTGTGGATGCCGCGGAGAATAGCGTGAAGCCTCCACACTATGCGCTTGGTCTCCATGGTAACACCCTCAACAAGTCACGTGATAAGATGTGCGGATTGACGGTCTCAGAAAAGGAGTCAACCGAGATTCGTCCTCCGCCACCCTGATTGAGGCGAGTCACTACGCCACCACGAGGACTTGGAGCACATTGGGAATTGGGCGTTCCAGATTGATGTCAAGACTAGACCGTTCTTCAATGAGATGGCAACAAAACATAATATTTGTATATTGTCAACTCTAATCAATGCTTTACTTCTGCAATAATGTTGTGTCAATGAGTAATTATTATTTTTATTATGCATTATATTTATAACATTTAAATTATATATGAAATATATTAGCATATAATTCAATTGATTTTGACAATATAACATATAATCATTGTTTAAAAATGTAGTTTATTATTAATTATTGGTATCAAACAATATTTCTGTGGTTACACGTGTATGTTTAAGTGTCCGTATGTACATGCGTTGTTATTTTATTGTCGTTTTATATTTGTAAGTTACAAATCCCCAGACAATAGAACTCACATTTGATTTGTGTGTGTGTGTGTGTGTGTGTGTGTGTGTGCAGCTGTTGTTGTACATTAATCACAGATTTTCCTGTAGTAATATAACATCTGTCTGTCCTTAAACTTGAGCTATTGAGCAGATTAAACATTCTTAAACCAGCTCACACACACACACACACACACACACACACACACACACACACACACACACACGTGACACCAGGCAGCGATTCTGCTGATGTTGAAGATAGATTGACTGACAGAAGCTCAGATATGTGTTTGTTTATGCATCGATAAACATGTTCATGTAATTACTGTCTGTCTCGTGTGAGCGGTTCGAGAGATGTGTGAGCGTGTGTGTGAACGTGCGCATGTATGATGTTTGCAAACACACCTCTGGCTTGGCCTGGTCACAAATCATGGTGGGTTTGTTTTCCGCTCAGATGAGCTGATGGGGACAAAATATAAATACACACACACACACTCATACATACACACACACACTCATATACACACACACACACTCATACATACACACACACACATATACACACACACACACTCATACATACACACACACTCACACACACACACACACACACACATATATACACACACTCATACACATACACACACACACACACACACTAAATTATCAGCAAAACTCTCCTTACACTCCTAGTTTACATCCACAGTGACTTCAGAGTCAATCACTGCGTTCACACAAACAGGCTTTTCCCAAAAAGGAACTGCAATGTTCAGTTTAGAGGTCATGTGTGAACACGACCCGTCCCGGTAAATGTAGCTGTGTCTATTTCCCTGAAGAAAAGGTGTAACATTACCTGAAAAGTTTTGTTACTATGATTGAACGAGTCGCAAGATGAACAGTTGGAGCACCTACGAGGTCAGGACGTGCTGACGGAAGACTCTATTAAGATCCCGCAGCTGCTGTTGGTAGATTTAAAAGACTCAAGCGTGTCGGCATTTATAGTGAAAAAGCACCTAAATATTGATCTGTTCCACACCCAGAGCGATCGAAACGCTTCAGAAGACATTCATTTAAATACTGGTGTCGTATGGATTACTTTTATTCTGCCTTTATGTGCTTTTTGTAGCTTCAAAGTTCACTTGCATTGTCTGAACCAACAGAGCTGAAATATTTGTCTTTTGTGTTCATCGAATGAATAGAGTCGTACACATCTGGGTCGGCATGAGGGTGAGGAAATGATGAGTGGAATTTGTATTTTTGGGTGAATTATACTTTCGTCTTTTCATGGAGGAGTCACACAAACTTTTTTCCTCTCCCCTTTTCTACCCAATCTGGAACGCCCAATTCCCAAAGCGCTCCAAGTCCTCGTGGTGGCGTATTGACTCGTCTCAATCCGTGTGGCGGAGGACGAATCTCAGTTGTCTCCATGTCTGAGACCATCAGTACGGCGCATCTTATCACGGGTTGAGCACGTTACCATGGAGACGTAGCGCGTGTGGAGGCTTCACGCCATTCTCCGCAGCATCCACGCACAACTCACCACACGCCCCACCGGGTGCGAGAACCTCATTATAGCGACCACGAGGAGGTTACCCCATGTGACTCTACCCTCCCTAGCAACCGGCCCAATTTGGTTGCTAAGGAGACCTGACTGGAGTCACTCAGCACGCCCTGGATTCAATCTCACGACTCCAGGGGTGGTAGTCAGCGTCTTTACTCGCTGAGATACCCAGACCCCGCACAAACAACCGTTTTCATTTGAAAGCATTTCCCAAAGAGCCCAAATATTGATCTTATGATTGTCTTATACCAGCAGATAAGATCTAACAGATTGAACGGGACCACTGCAGGACGTACTGTTCGTGATATGATATGCAAATCAAAATAATGTAAAATATGTCTCTGCATTTATCTTGATCGGCTGTTTGCATATTGAATATTGATTATGCAAATGTTATTATGTTCTGTATGTGGATCAGTCATTTGAGCAGTAAACATGCACATGTTACATGGCCGATTGGATTGATTGTCAGCATTTACTCACCCTCATGTCCCTTCTTCATTAGAATAACGTGCACTGATGGATGGGTATGTTGTGTTTAATGCATCATGTAACGCAGCTGATGTGTGTGACGGTCAGAGTAGATAATGAAGAATGAGCAGGACATCCTCCGTGTCTTTGTCTCTCAGAATAGTCATGTTTTTATCCTTTATGTCCAGTGAAGGAGGCCGGTTCCCTCGAGCATGGATGGATGTGTGTGCGTGTGTGTGTGTGTGAGTGTGTGAGTGTGAGTGTGAGTGTTTGTGTGGCTGGTGTGTTTAATTGGACCGTCCACTGTAAACTCCAGCACAGAAAGAGGTCAAACAAACCAGACCATCACATCAAGACCCTCAGGAGAACACTGACAGCACACCGTTTGTGTGTGTGTGTGTGTGTGTTGGAGAAAGACAATCATTAAAAGACAGTGTGTGTGACTTAACGAGAAACATATAAATAACTGAGGGGTTAATCTTAATAAAGATGTAGTTCTATCATTTGCTGGTGTTTTTATATTTCTCTACTTGCATTAATTCCTCTTATCCGTGTTGTTATAACCCTGTGTGACTTTTTCTGAACAAAGGGAGAAAATGTTGTGAAATAATGTTGAGTTAGATTGTGAATGATTCTTTTGTGTTGTTTTGAAGCTTGAAGAGATCCTCACCATAAACTGCCCTTCTGTGACATCACAGAGCACTAAATGTTTTCTTTGTGTTCAGAAAAAGCAAGAATGTGATATAGAGTTAGAACAACACCGGGGTGCGTAAACAATGAGTGCATTTTCAATATTTGGATGAACTAATCCTTTAAGACTTACTCATGAGACTGGACTGAAAATCCCTTTTTACACACACGCACACACACACACACACACTCACAAACACTCACACACACTCTCACGCACACACACAGACACACTCACTCACACACACTCAAACAAACTCACACGGACTCACTTACACACGCACACAAACACACACACACTCACACACTCAAACAAACTCGCACACAAACACAGACTCACTTACACACACACACGCACACACACTTGTAGTCTTCTTGCAAGGACATTAGATGTATTTGTGTGTTGTGTGTGTGTGTGTGTGTGTGTGTGTGTCTGTCTGTAGGGCAGA
>JAVLUX010000183.1:715000-820000 GCA_032164185.1 Moxostoma hubbsi | reverse complement strand
CATAGTATCACCATCATGGCAAATGTCCAAAAAGCAACTTGAATATGGTAAGAAAATATAAAAATTGTATTATTATTATAATTTTGTATTTATTTATTTTGTTTAAATGGATCAAGTGTTAAATCTAGTCGTAAAGCTGAAACAATTTCCACATTTCCAATAGTCTTTACTGTTTTATAGGTGTATTTAGCACTCATGTCAAGTCTCCGAGTGCCAAAAAAATTCCCTGCATCTTTTTGATGTGACTTTTGTACTTTTTAGGTGTTTATTTAGTATAAATCCTTAAAACTATAAATCCTTAAAGTCTAAAAATGTGCAAGCTGCAGTTGCACTCTTCATACACCAGGGGAGCGCAAGTGAGTCCACTCTAAACCCCGCCCATAGGCCGTCCCCTCAAGTTTGACCCTCCCATTTCCTGTCCAGCTCCCCCGCCCTCTGTCCCACCACACCCTGCTGCCATCTGGCACTGAGTCACCCCTCCGCTGGCCCCCTCCATTCCCTTCGCTCACATTCCTTCCTCTCAAACAAAAAGAGGATGAAGGGCCCCTTTCAGCTTCAAGGTTACCCTGGAAACTCCCACAAACGCGCACACACACACAATAGTGGACATTAAAGTTTAAAGGGACGGCGTCACCCATCAGCTGCTGTTGCGTTTTGTGTTTAAAGCCCCAAACAAAGACCACCTGCCCCTCTCACTCCAACATCTGTCCCTCTTTTCATTTCTGTCTTTTTAACTCTCTCCCAGAGAGCTGCATTCCTGCAGACGGGAGGTTTGTACAGAGCGAGTTTGTTTTCTAGTTGATTAGTGGATGATGACGTGTGTGTGTGTGTGTGTGTGTGTGTGTGTGTGTGTGTGTGTGTGTTTTCTGACCAATGCATTCCTTCTTTCTTCCCGGAGGAAAAAACATTATTTCTTGTTAAACTTTGGAGTGTGTAGTTCAGCGCTTGCAATGTTACTGTGTCAGTGTATTTTAAACTGATACACAAAAGATTTAAATGGGATAAACAGGCTAACTGTTAACAGTAATACATTTACTAAGGACCTACGACCTAGTTTTGATTATTATTATTTTTTTTAGGTCAATATATTATTCTTATATTTTTGTGTAAGTGTATATTTTTGATGACTTTATTGTTATAAAAGTGTAAATAATGTAGTGTTTTAGTGCAGTTGCGCTGTGCGGCCACTAGAGGCGCCAACACTCCACCAAACAACTGTAAAGCACAACAGAGTGTGTCATCAGCCTTCAGACTCAAATAACCATTAAAGAGAGCAAGAGCCAGAGATGAAAGGACAGAATGTGTGTTTGTGAGGGTGGATTATCTTTCGGTTTGTATGGAGTCAATTGTTCACATTGATTTTAACATGCTGGACGAGTCTCTCTCTCTGTTTCTGTGACCTTCCACACTCACATAAACTTTTTCCCTTGTATGGAAAAAGAAGAGGGGGGTGATGAAAAGTGTGTGTCTAAAATGAGATCAGGAGTGTGTGGAGTTCCAGTAACAGCAGACATGATGTCTGTGGCTCACGCTGAACTACTAAACACAGAAAGAGAGACTGTATAAAGACAGATGGACATTTACAGAAATAACTACATATATTCTGTTTTGTGTGTGTGTGTGTGTGTATGTGAGAGAGAGAGAGAGAGAGACTGTGTGTGTGTGTGAGAGAGAGAGAGACTCTGTGTGTGTGTGTGAGAGAGAGAGACTGTGTGACTGTGTGTGAGAGAGAGACTGTGTGTGTGTGTGTGTGTGTGAGAGAGAGAGAGAGAGAGAGAGACTGTGTGTGTGTGTGTGTGTGTGTGAGAGAGAGAGAGACTGTGTGTGTGTGTGTGTGTGAGAGAGAGAGACTGTGTGACTGTGTGTGTGTGTGAGAGAGAGACTGTGTGTGTGTGTGTGTGTGTGTGTGTGAGAGAGAGAGAGAGAGAGAGAGAGAGAGAGAGAGAGAGAGAGAGAGACTGTGTGTGTGAGAGAGAGAGAGACTGTGTGTGTGTGTGTGAGAGAGAGAGAGAGAGAGAGAGACTGTGTGTGTGTGTGTGTGCTTTTGTATTAAGCAACTGTGTACTGAGGCAGGATGCCATGAGAGGAAGAAAAGGAGGAAGATAAAAGGTAAAGTCGATGAATAGACTAGAGACTTTGAAACAGCAGTTGAATAATACAAAACACAACAGGACTTTTACAACACAATCCAGAAACAATAACATTAAAGTGTGTGGGTGAGTGTGTGACACACACACACACACATTTCAAAGTTAATGCAACACAGATGTGCTGCAGTTTTGTTGCAGTTCTCATTGCTACCTGCAGAGGCGCCATTGGCTAATAAATGAATTTAGAAGTGTGTGTGTGTGTGTGTGTGTAACTGGTAAAAAATCCTCTGGTAAAGACATTTTAGGTGGTCCTCACTAGTACAAACAACTCAGAAATCAGCCAAATCTTGTTTAACTTTAAATGTGCTGATGTACAGTTTCTGTGAGAGTCGGGTTACGGGGTAGAATATATCTTTAACCTGCTATAAAATCAATAGAAGTGTATGAGATAAACTCACTAAAATAATGAATCAAACCTGAGAGAGAGAGAGAGAGAGAGAGAGAGAGAGAGAGAGAGAGAGAGAGTGTGTGTGTGTGTGAGTGTGAGAGAGTGTGTTTGAGAGAGAGTGAGTGTGTGTTTGTGTGTGAGACTGTGTGTTTGAGAGAGAGTGTGAGTGTATGAGTGAGTGTGTGTGTGTGTGTATGAGTGAGAGTGAGTGAGTGTGTGTGTGTGTGTATGAGTGAGAGTGAGTGAGTGTGTGTGTGTGAGTGTGTGTATGAGAGTGAGTGTGTGTGTGTGTGTGTGTGTGTGAGAGTGAGTGAGTGTGTGTGTGTGTGTGTGTGTGTGTGTGTGTGCGCAGCCATTTTGAACACCGGTCCCATTTTATGAATCAGACAGAGGATACGGATGTCTGTTCACTCACTCAACACATAACCAATCACACACACACACACACACACGTGTGGGTAAAATGTGTGTTCCAGTGAGATACTTTCAATGGTGTCAATCTGTAAATGTTAAATACTGTTTCAAAAGTATAAACACAAGATATAAACGATGTGTGTTAACATGATTTTACTGGGATATAATTGCTTACTAACCTTAACGGCACATTTATATCCATTTATACAACTTTGTTGTGACAACGAGGTAACATTGGTAAGCCAGTAAGCGATACAGTCACGGTAACTGTATTATTTATGTCTGTGTATTTTAACGTTTACAGATTGAAAGTGTCTCACTGGAACTGAGTCATGTATTTTCTGTCAACATTATACTGTGCACGTATGTAATGGAGAAAAACACGTTCATCAGAATATTGCTGAATGTGGAGGACGAGACTGAATTTTCAATGTTCTGTGTTGTGTACAGACGTGATTTATCATGATCCATGTGTGTAATGAGTTAATGTGAGCCGCCATTCTTCTGAACTAATGTGTAAAACCAGAGTGAGTGTGTGTGTGTGTGTGTCTATAAATTTGTGTGTCTGTCTGGAAGAGCCTGTGAAAGTTATTTACTGTAGAAGAATGTGTGTAATGTAATACAGAAAGGCTTCACTGTTTTGAGCATTTCCATATGCTGCTGTAACTCAATACACACACACACACACACACACGCCAGGCATAAATGCAGTTCTTGGAAATAAGGTACATGGAGAAAAACCCACCAAATGATTATTGAAAAGAGGCTGAAAATGGAGGAGTGACACTATACAGCTGCGTTGAGAAAGACTGAAGATATACACAAAAGACATGGACATATGGCGGAGCGAGAGAGGACAGAGATAACAGACTGAAACAAACATCTCACGCCACTAAACTTCTGCACACACACACACACACACACACGCATGAGGATGGTCAAATGATGCTGCGTGTGTCTCTGGCGAGTCGTCGGATTGAGAACTTTAGTCTTCATGTTTCATTACAGCTGTTAGGCGTTTGACTCTCGACCCCTGACCTCTGACCTCCTCCCATGTTCCGCTAGCAGTCTCTCTTTAGAAACAGAGATGCTGACATTGTCTAGATTTGTTGTGGAAGTTGTCGAGTCTCTATTCGTGTATAAGCATGTCTGATAACATGGACTGGTCTTATAACCTTTCTCCATCACGACCGATTGCGTTTACGTTACGTTTTCCAAGCATAACCTTTCTGCAGCTCACTTGAATCGTCCTGTGGTGTCACGCGTGCATTTCTTTGAATGTACTGTTTATGATTTCTGCTCAAACCTGAGACAGACACACACACACACACACACACACACACACACACCTTCACACTTACACGTCTGTCTCTGTTTCTGTCTCTAGTTAAGAAAGATCAGGAGGCATCTGAAGAAAAGAAAACCGCTCAGAAGAAGAAGGTGAAGGAGTTGAAGGTGCTCGACTCCAAATCCTCCCAGAACCTCTGTGAGTAACACCCGCTTCTATCTGCGTCTGTACCGTGTCCTGTGTTTCATGTCAAATAATCTCACTAGTGTAACTCCATTAAAATGTCTGCACCACAGAACAGATCAACAAAAATAAACATGGATGTCAAACAGATTTTCCCGTCTGCTGTTGCTCCAACAAACAGCAAATCTTTACATTTCAGTTATCAAAAGTTGAAGTCAAAATAAGTCTTAAATGGTGAAGAAAACTTGTCAATCATCATTTGAGGAGGTCTTAAACTCAGGGAAGATATTTACTTAAACGATGCGAAGATGTACAGCAGCTCTCCCACACCTGCTTCACCTCTTGCGGGTGAAGTCTCCATTTTCCGTAAATCTGCTCCCGTGTTTATGTTGCCCTGGGACATGCATTACTCGCAATAAGCATGTGCTGCTCCACACAATCAGTTTCTGTGCTAAGATGTGCAGTCGAGTCGAGCGTGTGTCTCCTGACAATGTATTTATGCCAATTGTAGCCACAGGAAGTGGATAAAAACATGAGTGAAGTTTCAGGAAGTTGAAAAAAAAAAAAACGGTTACTGCATTAATATTGTTCATTTTTTTTTACGTGTTAAACAGTCAGTTATTTATCGCAGAAATGAACACTAAAACATTTATTAAAATGCATTCTATATATATCTAGTTTAAGCCGAATTTTATCAGCCGAATAGTCCATTAACGGCTTTCTTTCAAAACGTAGTCATCGGTATTGGCAAAAATATCAATACTAGTCGACCAACATAATATGTGTGTTTTAATGGGACATAAAACAATTTTTATACGATATATACATAAATATTAATATTCATTAGTAATGCATTTAATTGTCATCACTGATAGTGTTGCTATAGTTGTGGAACTGTATATGTGTGTGTGTATGTGTGTGTGTGTGTGTGTGTGTGTGTGTGTGTGTGTGTGTGTGTTGCAGCGATATTTCTGGGTTCGAACAGGCTGCCATATGAAGAGTTCAAGAATGTTATCTTAGAGGTCGATGAGAAACTTCTCACTGAAAACATGGTGCAGGTATGAAAGAGTGATCTTTAATCTCAACACCAATCCTGTTGTCCATGATATGACTCCTTTCATGGTTTGTGTGATTCAGAGTTTGTTGAAGCTGTTACCGGAACAGGAACAGCTGAACACATTATCAGAGATGAAAGATGAATACGAGGAACTGGCCGAATCTGAGCAGTTTGGAGTTGTGGTGAGAAAACACACCATTATACACAACCACACACACACACACACACACACACACACACACACACACACACTTACAGTGTACACACACACTTACAGTATACACACACACACACTTACAGTATACACACACACACACACACTTACAGTATACACACACACACTTACAGTATACACACACACACACTTACAGTATATACACACACACACACACTTACAGTATACACACTCTCACTGACTCAGTCACAAGCCATATTTTGTGAAATAATTGAACTGTAATTTTTTGTCCATTTTCGTGCATTGTGATGGCAGTTATTTCCATCATTTTGCCCCATCGCTCTTGGTGTGAACATGCCATTTATAGACATCACAAACCCTTATTTAAGTGCTCACACTATAATAGCGAATACTATGACAGTGAATAACGGTAATCTCTCCCCTTGTGTGTGTGTGTGTGTGTGTGTGTGTGTGTGTGTGTGTGTGTGTGTGTGTGTGTGCAGATCAGTTCAGTGAAGCGTTTGAAGCCTCGTCTCAGTGCAATCCTCTTCAAGCTTCAGTTTGAGGAGCAGGTGAATAACGTGAAGCCGGACATCGTGGCGGTGACGGCCGCGTGCGAGGAGCTCCGTCAGAGCGAGGGTTTTTCCAAACTGCTGGAGATCACGCTACTGCTGGGAAACTATATGAACGCAGGGTCACGAAACGCCAAAGCCTTCGGATTCACCATCAGTTACCTGTGCAAGGTGGATACTGTCCAAGTGTTTGTGTTTGCGAGATAAGTGCAGCAGTACATTTATATACAAGTAGCTCATCTCAAAAACAATAGAGCTTTTATGCTCACAGGGACACGGGTTCGATTCCCGCCCGCTTCATGTCCGATTCTGCGCTCCACTTTCATATCTAATAAAGGAAAAATCCAAGAAATGAAAAAAAAATACAAATATATTTTTATGTACAGTATGTTCTATATATATGTGCATAGGAAGTCCCCACAAGCACGTGGGCTAATGAAACTATGTGTGTGTTTAGTTAAGGGACACTAAATCAGCTGATCAGAAACAAACTCTGCTGCACTTCCTGGCCGAAACATGTCAGGAGCAGTACCCAGAGGTCATGACCTTCCCAGATGAGCTCATCCACGTGGATAAAGCCAGCAGAGGTGAGACTCGCTCGCACTTCATGAATAATTAAGTGTTTCTTCAAGCACTTACTGTATATTTATAAGAAAATAAACTATAAATGTATTCTTCAACTTGGGCCACTGTGTATCTGTGTAGCGCTTTTCACAACACGCATCGTTTCACAGCAGCTTTACAGAAAATCAGGCATTAAAACATTTTTTCACACACTCACTAATTTATTTAATTGATCTATTTTATAAAAAATAAATTTTAAATAAAAAAATATAATTTTCATCAAATCATCTCAAATTTTGTATTGTTTAATAGAAATATGTGCTGGAAATGACTTTTTTTTTTTTATAAATTAGCCAACCCCTAATTTCATAGCGATCATCTGATGGAGCCTAAATAAACACTTTTAAATCATATTTCACACTTTTTTTGCGTAATTTGGCCAAATTGCAGCTAAATTGGAAATGACGGGCAATAAAAAGTGATATTTCCTTTGATTATTTTCCACTAATTATGGGCACAATTGTTTGTCGGGGTGGAAATGATGCCTGGAGACAGTTAAGTACTGTAGGTACTCTCCCTAGAAGTGGCCGTCCAGCCACAATGACTCAAAGGGAACACCGCAGATTGCTCAATGAGGTAAAAATGATCCCTAGAGTGACAGATAAAGACTTAAATGAATCATTGGAACTGATGAACATCTCTGTTCATGAGTCTACTATACAGGAAACATTAAACAGGTGTTCATCGCAGGACATCATGAAGGAAGCCGCTGCTTTCCAACAAAAACATTGCTGCGCTCCTGAAGTTTGCCAAAGACCACCTTGGCACTCCACAGAAGTACTGGGAAAATGTTTTGTGGACTAATAAAATCTAAGGTTGAAATGTATGGGAAGAACACACAGCTCTATGTATGGCGTAAACAGGGCCTGGACTGCTTGCCATCATCGAGGGAAAAATTTATATCCAATTTTATGAAGATATCCTGCAGGATAATGTCAGGGTGGATGTGCAACAGCTGAAGTAGATGTTGGGTGATGCAGCAGGACAATGACCCTAAACATCAAAGTAAATACACTACAGAATGGCTTCAAAAATGAAAATCCAACTTTTGGAGTGTCCCAGTCAGAGCCCAGACCTTATCCCAATAGAGATACTGTGGAATGACCTCAAGAGAGCCGTTCACACCAGACGTCCCAAGGAAGAATGGTCCAAAATTCCTTCTGAACAAATGCTTGGTTGTGCTTTGTGCTGCCAAACGAGGATCGACCAGTTATTTAATCCAAGGGTTCACATACTTTTTCCTACAGCTCCGTGAATGTGTAATATATATATATATATATATATATATATATATATATATATATATATACACTGTTTAGACACAGGCTGTGGGCTTTGAGACATACAATGAAGCGTAGTGCCAGAAAAGCTAGTTTTGTCACTCTTCCCACAGTTCAGAACCACCATATGACCACCAAAGACAACAATCTTAACCTGAATGCACAAGGCAAATGTAACAGACACGTGACATTAAATGTTTTATTTAAACAGACACTGCACACATTTGATAGCCTCTCTTTCATGATTTGATTGAAATCAACTTTGCGAAATCCCAGTAGGTCGCCGATACTTGCACTATATCCATTTTAGCACTTAATAACGCATTAGTTAAGTGAACTAATGCGTTGTTTATGAAAAATAAAAATCTAGATAGGGTGACTGAAGGAAGGAGCTTCTGATTGGCTTACTCATTTTGGTAAGCATGCTAACCATGGCCATTTGTAGTAACGGGCGTGATTCAGTTTGAATGAAAGTACCGTATTGAAGGAAAGGGCGGTAATATGTACAGTTGAAGTCAGAAGTTTCCATGCACATCAGCCAAATGCATTTTAACTCAGTTTTTCACAATCCCTGACATTTAATCATAGAAAACATTCCCAGTCTTAGGTCAGTCAGGATCACTATGTTATTTTAAGAATGTGAAATGTCAGATTAATAGTAGAGACAATGATTTATTTCAGCTTTTATTTCTTTCATCACATTCCCAGCGGGTCAGAAGTTTACATGCACTTTGTTAGTATTTGTCAGCATTGCCTTTAAATTGTTTAACTTGGGTCAAATATTTTGGGTATCCAAAAATAAGCTTCTCACAATAGTTGCTGGAATTTTGTCCCATTCCTGCAGACAGAACTGGAGTAACTGAGTCCGGTTTGTCGGCCTCCTTGCTCACACACACTTTGCATGCATCGGATTGAGGTCGGGGCTTTGTGATGGTCACACCAATACCTTGACTTTGTTGTCCAAATTTGGAGGTATGCTTGGGGTCGTTGTCCATTTGGAAGACCCATTTGCGACTGAGCTTTAACACCCTGGCTGATGTCTTGAGATGTTGCTTCAATATATCCACATAATTTTCCTTCCTCATGATAACATCTATTTTGTGACGTGCACCAGTCCCAACTGCAGCAAACACCCCCACAACATGATGCTGCACCCCCATGCTTCAGTTGGGATGGTGTTCTTTGGCTTGCAAGCCAAACAAAAATGTTCCATTTTTCCATGTTCCATTTTTGTTTCATCAGACCAGAGGACATTTATCCAAAAAGTAAGATCTTTGTCCCATGTGCACTTGCAAACTGTATTCTGGCTTTATGGTGGTTTTGGAGCAGCGGCTTCTTCCTTGCTAAGCAGCCTTTCAGATTATGTCGATATAGGACTCATTTTGCTGTGGATCTAGATACTCGTCGACCTGTTTCCTCCAGCATCTTCACAAGGTCCTTTGCTGTTGTTCTGGGATTGATTTGCACTTTTCACACAAACTACATTAATCTCTAGGAGACAGAATGTGTCTCCTTCCTGAGTGGGATGATGTCTGTGTGGTCACATGGTGTTTATACTTGCGTAATATTGTTTGTACAGATGAACGTGGCACCTTCAGGCATCTGGAAATTGCACCCAAGGATGAACCAGACTTGTGGAGGTCCACAATGTTTTTTCTGAGGTCTTGGCTGATTTCTTTTGATTTTCCCATGATGTCAAGCAAAGAGGCACTGAATTTGAAGTTAGGTCTTATATCAATTATATATATATATATTATATCAATTCATTTAATTAGACAGTTTTTTTAATGATAAAACAGAATTTTGTTCTATAACCTGGAATTCATAAAAATAATGGAAATCATGGAATTTGGTATAAAATTAAATAGAATTAAACAGATTTCATAGGACCATCTAATATTTAGTATTTTTATAAAAGAGTGTCGTAGTTTAGTATTGAAAGTCTGGGTCTTTTGGCCAAGGCTAAAGCAGTAAAATAAATAATTAATGTTTCCAAGTTGAAATTGATAAAAATGGACCTCTGGGACATAAAAGTGGCTGAAGATGAAGAAAAACACAGTTTAGTTCAGTTTAATGTATTTGTACTCTCTCTGTCTCTCAGTCTCTGCAGAAACGCTCCAGAAGAATCTGGATCAGATGGAGAAACAGATTACAAACCTTGAGAAGGACATCGAGACGTTCCCCCCTCCTCAGAGCGACAGAGACAAATTCATCGAGAAAATGACCATATCCTTTTCTTCCTTCCAGCCTGTCACATGACCGGACGTGTCACCTTGATTTCCACAGACAATGATGTTGTACAAATAGTGTCAATGCTCCATTGTAACATCACATCCTGCTTGTGTTTAGTGCTGTCCTGCAAGCGTTCTCCAAATGTATGAATGAAGTCGCTACAGTGGGATGTTTATGATTGTTTTTTGCACATTCTCATCTGAGCTTGAGAATGTAAAGATGATTTCATGTTGGTCTGAGCGGTGTTCGTTGAATTAGCCTAGCATGTGTTTTTCTTGACGGATTTGTGCACAGTTTTGTGTCGACTGCTCGTGAGCAGTTTGAGAAGCTGAAGTTGATGCACGATAACATGGAGAAGGAGTATGAAGATCTGGGAAATTACTTTGTGTTCAACCCCAAGAAGATGAGTCCAGAGGAGTTCTTCGGTGACCTCAACAACTTCAGGAACATGTTCCAGGTGGGATCACCACTAGCCGTCCACTTGGATTTTACAGTTTGGGAAGCTGATGGCAAAACTCAAATAACGCCAAATAAATGTCAAGAATATCTCCTCTTTATTGCGTTACATAGAGAAAGTGTGTGACTATATATTTGCAGTTCTGCCACACACACACACACACACACACACACGCTGCATCTGTGTTCAGTGTGATTTCACATGTGCTTTGTGTGTAACAGATGGTTTGGCCATTATACAGCTAGTGTTTGTTTAGGATATGAAAACAGACATTTGTCTAGACGTACTAGGACCAGAGAGAGATGTCATAAACACACACACACACACACACACACACCTGTGGTAGAAATATGACAGTTCACCATAAAGTTTTATAATCTTTATATTCTCCTTCAACTAAGCAAACAAAAGAGGAGGTTGTTGCCTCATTAAATGTTTAGTTTAACCTCCTCTTACTGTGTGTGTGTGTGTGTGTGTGTGTGTTACAGCAAGCGGTGAAAGAGAACCAGAAACGGAAAGAATCGGAGGAGAAGATTCGCCGAGCCAAACTGGCGCGAGAGAAAGCCGAGAAAGAGAAAGAAGAGAAACAGAAGAGAATGAACGCCGGGAAGATATCCAACATTAATGATGGTACAGTGTTTGTTTGTTTGTTTGTGTGTGTGTTTGTGTCTGTGTGTGTGTGTGTATTTGTGTGTTTGTTTGTTTGTGTGTGTTTTGTGAGTGTGTGTTTGTTTGTGTCTGTGTGTGCGTTTGTGTCTGTGTATTTGTTTGTTTGTTTGTGTGTGTTTGTTTGTGTGTGTGTGTGTGTGTGTGTGTGAGTATATATTTGTGTGTGTGTGTGTTTGTGTGTGTGAGAGAGAGTATATATTTGTGTGTGTGTTATTGTGTGAGAGTAAAAGTAATGTGAGTGGAAGTTTCCGACTAGAGTCGACTGAGTAAAGTAGGTCAGAGAGAGAGTAGCACATTTATTTTAGTACGCACTATTGATGAAGATGGCCAAATGATTTCACATGTTCCACATTAAATGTTGAGTGTGGATCAGCGCGCGAGTCAAGAGGAGAATGAAGATGAAGTTTCAGTATAAACTAGAGAGACATGATCATACAGGGCAAATCTCACAATCCACTCCAAAATCAAAAAACAAGAAATGATATTTTGCCAAAAGTATCCAAAGTATATTTCTTTTAGGACCGTTACGACAACATGGAAGTTACAGGAGTGTTACAGTAAGCGCTGGGGCCGGCCATAAATATTGAAATACTTATTATAAAATAATATTATAAAAGTTTTTATAAGTATCACCACAAGACGTAAATAATAAATTGCTTAATAACCTTTTCTGTGTCAAGTTACACTTAATAGTACAACTTGTAAGTGATTTTATCCCAAATGCATCTCGTGTCTGATACAGAGAGTGTTTCAATGTTTACAAATTGGCCCCAAAATATATATTTTATGTTAATAAAATGAAATTCTAATCATTGTAATACATACGGGCATTTTACTTCTGAGGTTTAATTTGATTCTTATTCTCCGTGATTATCATTAGATTCTCATCGCTGTAATACAGTCATAATTATATTTTATTACAGTTACATTTACTGTAATGTGGTTTCATTTTCATTAATATTAGCATATATTACAGCCAGTACACAAAATACTTCCACAACATTTCATACTTTACAATTAAAATTAAGTATTTTTAGGCATTACAGTAAAGTGAAAGAGATCATTTTTAATAAATGATATTAATATATTATTTATAAAATCTTTCAGTAATTCAGTAACAAATATATATTATATATATATATACTGACTTTAGAGTAATATATGACCTGGACATGATCTTGATTCACTCACACAGAACTGATAAATGAAACTTCCAGATTCACAGAAACAAGCGGAGTTCACACACACACACACACACACCGAACACAACACATGATCTTTTGTTTGGCAGTCAATCCCTGAGATTTAAACAAAAACAAAACAAATTAAATCATTTACTCACCCTAATGTTGTTCCAAACTCAAATAATTTTCTATGCTCTGTGGAACAAAGTCTAATAACTGTAGACACAACACACAAGTTTGAACCGTTTTGAACTGCGATTGTATGGAGAAGAGCTGTGTGAAGATTCTACAAAAGTTCTCCTTTCATATTCCACACACACTACACACAATAACACACACACACACACAATAACACACTGCACACAATAACACACTGCACACACACTGCACACAATAACTCACACACACACTACACACAATAACACACACACACACACTACACACAATAACACACTACACACAATAACACACTGCACACAATAACACACTGCACACACACTGCACACAATAACTCACACACACACACTACACACAATAACACACACACACTACACACAATAACACACTGCACACAATAACTAACACACTGCACACACACACACCCTGCTCACAATAACTCACACACACACACACACACACACACACACACACTACACACAATAACACACACACACTACACACAATAACACACACACACTACACACAATAACACACTGCACACACACTGCACACAATAACTAACACACTGCACACACACACACCCTGCTCACAATAACACACACACACACAATAACACACCACGCACACACACCCTGCTCACAATAACACACAATAACACACTGCACACACACACCCTGCTCACAATAACACACACACACACACTGCACACAATAACACACACACTGCACACAATAACACACACACACACTGCACACAATAACAAACACACTGCACAAAATAACACACACACACACACTGCACAAAATAACACAATACACACACACACACACACTTGCTTACTGAACAGCAGCAGTTGCTGAGTTTGATCTGTGGGTGTCAGTGTTGTGATGTGTGTGTGTTTGTGTGAAAGACTATGACACATTTTATTTCTTTGTGATGACGTGCACTGATGAATCATGTTATAACAACAGGAATATGTGTTTAGAGTCATTCTCGATGTCTGACTGACTTTAAGGAGTTTTCTTGATATTTCACTACAGATCTTTCTAGTTAAGATATGAAGCATACAGAAAATCCCACCAGTGTGCAGTTCCTTTATCACACCTCACGATGGTGTATTTGTGCTACGCATGGCTCTCTCTGTGTGTGTGTGTGTGTGTGTGTGTGTGTGACAGACGCAGAACCATCTGCCTGCAGCTTTTCGAGGGATTAGTGTGTGTGTGTGTGTGTATTAGAGGGAGGGTATTAGACCCATAAATGTTTAACCCCATGTAGTGCAAAGTGGAAATGATGGAAACCATCTGTCTAAACACACTAAACCCTAAAACACACACACACACACACACACAGGTATAAAAACAACAAAACAAAAAAATTCACCACATAAACACCAAAGGTTTCCACACAGAAAAATATATGTTTAAATCATACAGTAAAACGTGTGTGTGTGTGTTGGGTCAGTGGTTATTTAGGTTAATGCTTTTGATGTCTGTAGGGCTGATGACATCATTTGTGTGTGTGTGTGATAGAGGGCGCTGTCTGCTGTAACTTGTGTCTGTGAGATGTTTACATTCCCATGATGCCTTTGTGACTTCAGCTCTGCTCTTGATGTGTTTCAGCAGCTGTGTGTGTGTGTGTTTGAGATGGGAATAAGACATATATATTAATATAAATCATATTTAATGTGTGTTTATATGCTGTTTGTAATGTTGTTTGTATGTGTGTGTGTGTTATAGATGATGAGACTGGTATTATGGATGGTCTGTTGGAGGCGCTGCAGTCTGGAGCTGCTTTCAAGAGGAAGAGAGCACCACGACCAGCAGGTATTTATCAAATGTGCAGCAGTGTTTGCTAGGAATAAAATGTGGCCATGTGAAATAAAGAAATCACTATAGATAAGCTCTGAATGTGTTTATAAAGATTTTCTGTTTCAGCGGCACACCCAAAATTAAAGGCTTATATGATATAGTCTGTGGTACATTCTGAGACTCTCGGCTTAAGAAACTGCAAAGAACTTTTGAGACAAAAATTTACTTTTTTCTTATTTTTCTTCTACATTATATATCTCTGGGTTTAAATAATGTAGCTCTGAAAAACTGCTTTTGTTTTGTTCCCGATCATGTCAGCTTTATCTGAGAAAACATTTGCATGACAAAGCAATCATAAGTTACAGCATTACAAAAATAATGTATCAAAGTGTCCAAAAACATCTCCAAACAAATAAAAGATAATAATTGTACATAAGAACTAATTACACATGCAAACACAACAATGACTAAAGGTTTGCATAGCATGCAGACATGATTTTAGTCATGAGATTTCACAGAATGAGTTTCATTCTGTGTCATTTGAGTCATCATTGAGTCTGTGTCATGTATTTGGCGCCATCTCCTGGTGGTCATATGTAACATTGTGCTTCATGTGGATTATCTAATGATCAATACATCTGATTATCTTGTGTGTGGACTCGATTGAAAGATAATCATCTCATTCAGTTTCATTCTGTGTCATTTGAGTCATCATTGAGTCTGTGTCATGTATTTGGCGCCATCTCCTGGTGGTCATATGTAACATTGTGCTTCATGTGGATTATCTAATGATCAATACATCTGATTATCTTGTGTGTGGACTCGTTTCAAAGATAATCACCTCTTCTAAATAATGATATGCAATGTTTTGTTTATTTTTCATGACATATAAGCAACACAAACATAATTGCCAAAGACATATACTTGTGTGTGTGTGTGTGTGTGTATGTGTATATATATATATATATATATATATATATATATATATATATATATATATATATATATATATCAATATCTATATCCATATTACTCATATTTGATCAGTTTAATGTATTTACTGACTGCAATAATAAGTACAGTGCAAATATTTCTATAAATGATCAAAACTGATCACTTCTGATTTATCTGCATATTTCAAAGCACTTGTTCAGTTTTGGTCATAATCTCTACATGCATTGGAAAGTAAAGCTTCTACGCTTTCAAAATATACCTATTTTGTGTTGGTCAAGACTCTAGTTATTAATATTTTGGCGATTATTTAGTTTCTTGTCGGGCCCGGGCCCGCCGCCAGGCCAATCCACGCCTAAATGAATCATGGTATTTCTGGTGAAGAACTGCACTACCCATGATTCTGATGCAGAAACTCCACCAATCAGAGAATACCGGCGAAAAAAGTGCACCAAAAGAGCTCTGCAGCAACTGCACACTCCTAAACAACTTATATATTTGGATATTTGGCAATAAATGTAAATATATATTGTTTCTATGCTTATGATAAACCACTTTAAGGAGGTGTTCACACATGGCACGTTTGGTTCGATTAAAACAAACTCTGGTGCGATTGCTCTGTTAGTGCGGTTTGAACAAGTGTGAATGCTGTCACACGAACCCGGACCGAGACCGCCTGAAAAGTGGGTCTCGGTCCACTTCCAAACTAACTCTGGTGCGGTACAATTGATATATGAACGCAACATGGAACAAAGACGTCTAAACGGACCAAAAACAGGAAGTCATTTGCCTAATACTGACCTCAAGCATACCTCGTTCTTCTCATCATAGGAGCGATGTTGCCCATTACAGTTCGGGTCAGAACCGCCCGTCAGCCGTCCTTGCAGCATATCTTCATTTGTGTGTCCAACGGAGGTGCTGTTTTGACTCCTTTACACATTTTATAAACTCTTCGTTTGTTCTCAGGAAACTATACGTCATAAAAACTGTCCAATCAGGTCGTGACTTTTCCCTGATGCCTTTTGGTTTTGTATCGTTAGGTTCAGTGTTAAAAATGCCAGTGTGAATGCTAAAAGGACCAGGACTGATGTATCATTTATCATTCTCTTTTTTGGTCCGAAAGAGGACTAAGAGAACCGAACTACAAGTGTGAACACACCCTAAATCCTGTAGTATTCATTCACAAGACTTCATGGGATTGTAGTTCATTTCCTCAATTAAGACGTTATCACCGTCTTTATATCGGATTTTCAAACAACTTTTTTGCTTCCAATCAAAGTTTGTAATGTCGAGATTCTCCTCGGCTGGTTGGTTGGGTTCATGGTGCACGACTCTTTCAATAAGGATTTTATGAAAGTTCTGGATGGAAGAAATTAATGGGGAAAATACTTCCAGAAACAAAACTGCTAAAAAAAATAATTTGTTGGGCACTGTAGCGCTTTATAAGTGTGTGTGTGTGTGTGTAACTGGATCTTCTGTTGAATGGATCCAGATGTGTTGTGATGTGGCAATATTGAGCATAATCTCTCTCCTCCACTTTCCCGCACTTTTTCGTCTTTCTTCATGTTTTCTCCGTGTTCCCTGCCACTCTTTCTCTATCCCTCCGTTTGACTCGTCACGCACCCCTTTTCTTCATCTGATGTTGTGTAATCTTTCTGTTTATTTCTTTGTATCGCTGCTTGAGACTATCTAGTGTGCTTGGATTAGAGTCAGAAACACTGCTGTGTGTGGCATGAGTCATCAGTCGTGTGTTTTGTATTTTTAGCTGAACCGGCATGAAAACAACCGCACACAAAATCTGCCAAAACCTGCTGTAGTGAGTGAGCCTCTTACTTAGACTGCATTTAATGCCTAGAAAGCTTCATACATGCACCCAAGTTGATGATTTTACCAAATGGTAGCGAGCACAATTATGCTGCCTTCTAAGACACCTTCTTTGGGCCAAATCTGGTCCAATTCCAGAAGACGAATTATACTCAGTCAAACCTCAAACGTTATTTTGAAGCCACTGTGTTTTTTACAAACTCATGATGCTATAACAAAGCTAATGAAGGACTACAACTACCATGAGCGTGTGAGCTAGGTGCTTTATGAAACTGGCGACTGTTGTAGTCCATATTTAGCGACGGGTTAGCAACATGCATTTTTAAATGACGCAACAGCTTCAAAATCCCCTTTTGAGGTATGACTGTGTAATTTATGTTTAAAATGGGAAAGTCTCTCCTAAGTCATCTTCACCGCAGATCTTATTTTAATTCTAAAAACCCAGAGGAATGACTTGACACACACATCTGCTGTGTCAAGACCTCACACACAAACACACACACTTCACATGAAGTGCACTATTTGTGTGGGGTGTGAGTTGCTGACTAAGTAGAGTTTTCCAAATCAGTCACTAATGAGGTTTCATTTCAGTTATCATGTTGCCTTAGAAGGCAGCTGCCCATGTAAACCTTAGACAGCAAGGCGCTAGGTTTGGGAATATATACCAAAGACAGACCGCTCCTTATATACAACAGTCACATACACATACCAATACACACCCACTTTGACCACTTGTTCATTCTGCATATGGACACACACACACACACACACACACACTTTAGATGCTTTTAGAGAGACCACAGGCATGCGTTGTGGAGACGGGCGACGCCCCTGTAACCTCTGGCCCTCTGCATAATGAGTCATCAGCCAATCAGAGACCTGTTGAGGCACAGACAGCAGCTGGTGTTCTCTGTAAAGGTTAATGCACATATAAAACACTTTCTGCTCTCTCAAACAGCAGAACAGTGTGTTTGGTGGAGTAAATGAATACATCAAAGCAGAAAGTATAATCAGGCACAAAAGATGGAATGTATCTTGTTTTAAAGGCTAGGTGATACAGTAAAAGAAGCAAAAACATACATATATATATACTGATGAGCCAAAACATTATGACAGGGTGTTGGGCGTCCAAGGCTCATCGATGCATGAAGGCAACGAAGGCTATCCCGTCTGGTCTGAACCGACAGAACATTTAATGATGTTACGGGAGGAACGTGTCACAACACACAGTGCATCGCAGCTTGCTGTGTATGGGGTGGTATAGCCGCAGACCGGTCAGAGTGCCCATGATGACCCCTGTCCACCGTTGAAAGTGCCTACAATGGGCACACGATCGTCCACTGAGTCCCATTTTCTTTAACATCATGTGGACGGCCGTGTACATGTGCACCGTTTACTTGAGGAAGAGATGGCACCAGGATGCACTGTAGGAAGACGGCAAGCCGGGGGAGGGAGTGTGATGCTCCGGGTCCGGCCATTCACGTGGATGTCAATTTGACATGTGCCACTTACCTAAACATCATTACAGACCAGGTACACCCCTTCATGGCAACGGTATTCCCTGATGGCAGTGGCTCTTTCAGCAGGATAAATGAAAAAGAACAAGTCTGATCCACAGCGGCTCCAACTCACAGGACACGACGGATCTGCTGATAACGTCTTGGTGCCAGATATCACAGGACACCTTCAGGGGCTGTTGGCGGCACGTGGCGGACCAACAGCATATTAGGCATAATCCTCAATGTTTTGGCTCATCGGTGTATATACATATTTAATTTTAACATTGTTTTCCACTAAATAAACACACAGAATAATTGTATTTACTAATTTGTATTTCATCCATCAATATACCAATGCATTATAAACAACAATATTTAATGGCATAAAACAAAGTTAAAAAACATCAAATATATTTCAGAAGAACTGATTTGCATGTTTGATTTTTTTTTATTTGATTTTTTTATGAAAAGAATGAAAATTGTGTCATCATTTGCTCACCTTCATGTTGTTCCAAACCTGTATGACTTTCGTTCTTCCATGCAACACAAAAGGAGAAGGTGCTCTCGTTGTGAAAGTGCTGTGATTTCACATACATTAGTATTTAGGACAGATAGTATGTGAATTGGGATGCTGCCTGTGTGTGTACGACTTCATTATTATATATAAACACACACATCTGCTGTGTCAAGACCTCACACACAAACACTCACACATTTATACAAAAGAGATCATCACATAGAGCACCAGTCAGTCTTATGCAAATGGACAGACACACACCCTCTCTCACAAATCATGCAGTATCACTTTATGGGTGACCAAGACGACCTGTCCACAAACACCCCCAGAGAAACACACTGTGTGCCAGATGCTCCACTCAGCACGCTTCACACAAGACACACACTCTTTTGTCCAGCTCAAAAACATTGAGGCACGACACACCCTTAAACCATCCTAAAAAAAGAGCAACACACACACACACACTCCTGCTGTCTGGGGAACAATACCAGACACTTAATCACGTTAAACTCACTCACACACACACACACACACACACACACACACACACAGAACAGCAGTTTCATGTGCTGCCTGATGGGGGAGCTTTACATCTCACAACACTGTGTGTGCATGTATAATTCACAGTTTGAAGTCATTTCTTATTTTTAGCTTCATTACCCTCATGATAATTATCTATTCCCTTCTTTTACACCCAGACTGTCAGAAACACACACGCACTCGCACACACACACACTCGCACTCATTCACACACACTCACTCATTCACACACACACACACACACTCATTCACACATGCACACACTCGCACGCATACACACTCACTCAAGCTAAAGAAAAATCGACTGAACGAAAGGATGAAATGACAAAATGAGAGTGAACAAATGATTAGAACAAACAGGAACAAACGACTGGATAAATGATTGAAAAGAACCCTCGTTTGGCTGGTGACGGGTGTTAAGTGCACACTATACATGGGATATATACCAAAGTCACATGATTTTACCACCTGATGCCCTCTCTAGTCCCGGCCACGGTGAAGTTCTTCATAACTGTATTTAAAGCATCAGATTTGTTCTAATTGGCTGAGATTATATACACTGCACTTTCACTTTCAATATGCACAAACGAAATTACGTGTGTCTGCAAACCCGCCTGGTTAGGACACGGACTATGTTTTGTTGTTTTTGTTGTTTTTGTTCCAAAACAATGGTTACTCATGTTCAATTGTCATAAGGGTCCCATCTGTCCCCTAAAAAAAGCACATAATGCACCATACACTCACACACACACACACACACACCCATAACAACATATTCTCTCCAACAGACTCAGTGCTGTCCTTGTCCCAGGTCACACTGGACACCTGCTTGGTAACGTGTATGTGTGTGTGTGTGTGTGTGTGTGATCTGCATGGTTCAATACAGATGTTTGTTTAGAGATGTTTATCTGTAGCGCTGGGAATTGTTTGTGTGTAAATATGGTTTCCTTTGCATGGTTGTGTTTTGCATACTGCCGACTGGAGAATATAAATGGAAGATGATGTTCTCCGTGTCTGTATTCTCATATGTTTTGGACATATGGAGTTTTGCTCCACAGATGTTATTGCTTTCATTTGTGTGTTAACACTCAACAATCGCCTAGTGACCTTAACACACACTCATACACCCGCTAAAATATTCATCTTGCACAAACCTCTCATCTTACTGTGTGCTTGAAGCAGTACGGACAGAGAGATTAGTGAGCCGCGTGCTTGGACAGCATTTTCGCCTTGTTTTGACCAAAAGCTGGCATTGCACATGTTATAGGTGGATAAAGTAATCCCAGAAAATGGCGCCGAAATAACACACTTCACAGTAAAATAACTAACACTTGTAATTACTGAGAAGTGTGTATATATAGAGTATAGTCGTCCTGTCTGATTATTGACTCTATATAGTCTCTCTGGGTGCTGTGGTTTAAAAGTAGCGCTCTACGCCATGACCTTTGACCTCTAACCCCTGGGCCTGACTGTCCACAGAGTGTGATGTTTATTGCATGACCTTTGACCTGTGTGAAACTGAATCTGCAGTGTTTTTGTTATAAATAAACGTGAGTTTCTAAGTTTAAGTTCTTTGTGTTTCAGCCAATAATCGGAGAGGAGCTGGTCACGCCGTGACAAACATTCTCGCCAAAGAGCTCCTTCAGGAGAATGCCCCGCCTAGTGCCACCAAAAAGACCAGAATGGACGTTGAGAACAAGAGGGAGGAGTCTCCGGAAGACACCGGCTCACTGGAGGATCTGTTAGACGATGTACTGTTGCGCTCAAATTAAGCACTTCCTCTACTGAGCCCGCCTCTTCCTCTTTAAAGACAGATGTGTTCGTGAACCAAGCGTGCGAGGGCGGGGCTCTCACTAAGCCACGCCCCACGAGTAAGCACGAATGCGTTCCAATTGGCTGTTTCATACTAGAGGAGGGGTTCTACTTCTACAAGATTTGTGTCGTGTTTTCACTGCCCTGATAAACACTTTCCATTTCTGTCACACCTGGTCTTTGCATTTTCTAGCACATTCTCGCTCTAAATGGCAAGTTTATTATGTTTCATAATCTATTCACGCAAGATTCCAAAGATTTGTAAACATAAGTTCTAGAATGTTTTCAGAGTTCCGTTCCAAATTCATCCGAATGTTTTTAGTCATAACAAACATCTCTTTTGTTTTAACATGCTTTATTGTTTTGTATCACATGACTGAATGTTTGAATAAGTTGCGTTAAGTTTCTCACTGAGGTCCTGTAGCCCATCGCAAGATTCGGTTACTCTTTCTGCGCTCTCCTGGTCCTCACTGCTACATTTTGTGGTTTTAAGTGAATGATGTCATCGAAATTTCTTGGTAACTTCTCACTGGCTACTTATTTATGTAACACGAGCACAAAGAATGACTATTTATATAGTTTGCATTGAATTAAACATGACAATTTACGAAAAATCGGTTTTGGAAGAATGGATCAATCATTCGTGAAACGATTCTTACGCACATTTTTGCGTTGATTTAAATACAGAATTCACACACACAAAATGGTTTTGGATGAATTGATGCAGTAAATAGTTTGTTAATATTGTTGCGTTGAAATTAAACGTCTATTTACAAAAAAATGGTGTTGGACAGGTAAAACAATTCTTGCGTAAATTATTGCATTGAATTAATCACAACTATTCACAACAAAATTGTTCAATTGTTGCACTGAATATGAAAATACGCAAATATGGGTTTGGCTACAATTGATAAATTGTTAATAAAACCATTCTTACATACATTTTCGATGCTTAGAATTGATAAATTGTTTGTTAATCCATTCTTGTTGCATTCAATGCGACAATTTGTCTCAGAACAGATTACGTCGAATTTGTTGGGCTTGTGTTTCATAAATGAAAACCCTTTTTGTGTCTGTGCACTGCCCTCAGTTAATAACTGCACTGCCTAAATTCTCCTATATTGGGTTTCATCGGTCGGCGTGTAGATCGTTCTAGAAATAATAATCCTTTAAAGCGCTGTGCTGTGTTTATGTCTGTAAAGTGTCTTTAAAGTGCACACTGAAAATCTAAACAAACTGACTCTTGTGCACATGTTCTGGGTTTTTCCCATCATTCGCACAACATAAACATCTCGATTTGAACTACATTTAACAATTTTGAAGGCATAAGTAACATGCATTTGGCATCTTAAAGAGAGTTCACCCGAAAATAAAACTGTCATCATTTACTTACCCTCATTTCGTTCCTAACCCGTATTTTTGGGTGAACTGTCCCATGAAATGGCTTGAAAATAGCACTGTAGGTTTGTCATTGGTGCTAAAGTATCCATCTACATCTGCTCGTAGATTTCTTCTGCCGATATATCACATACTGGTTTTCAGTCATAAGCAGAATTTGGTTCAATGAAGAGTTAACATTTACAGTGAAAGATGACCTCAGAGTTTCAGCTTTGTAATGTTAACGTTGGCTGAACTTTTGAGGGTCGAGAACACTGTTTAAAGCCATAGCGCGAACTGCGTTTGTCCTGAGGAATTGTCTTCTGGATTATTCTGTAGTAAAATATGTATGCATTTATTTAACATGTAAAACGTGACAATGTTTTGACAAGACGTCTCCACACGCTGCCCAGACACCAGCACGCCTAAAACGTCTCTATAATGTTCCGGCTTATTTAATGGAAGTTACTGAACCAAATATTTACAATTTTTGATGTTTTGGGAATTTTTGTGGACTGCAAATTTGTAGACCTGCAAGCCAACAGATTGTTCTAAAAGTATGGTTTGATTATTATGATGGTTATGCAACAATTTCAGATTCTCGGGAGAAGCTGCAGAAATATCACAGGAAAAAAGAGGGAAAAAAACGCACCAATTTTTTTTTTTTACCGATTTTCTATATACATTTTTATTGATTATTTTACTGTAATAATATTGCGATTTGTATTGGTGAGATTTTTTTTTTTGGTCAAATTGTGTATATAGAGTTTGTGACTGTAGAGAGGTTTATTCTGATGATCTCTGAACAAACACCATTAAAATATCTTCTTTAATACAGAGTCCATTTTGTGTGTCCACCGGCAATTTAAATAGATCGATATAAACATTGAAACCACTTTTTTTCACAAATGAACACTAGATGGTGCCATTAACATGTGAAAGTTACATAACATGGGATGTTTGGCTCGTCAGCTTGAAAAGAGAGTAAAAAAGGAGCGGACAAACGTACATTTATCTTGTTTTAGGGATTTTTTTATATATATTTTTTACAGGACAATGTTAAAATTCTCATTAAAAATAAGATTTTTTTCAATACATCTTTGCCCTAATTTTAATGATCTTCCTAGAGAAAAAAAAAGATCATCTTATGTGGATTTACTTGATAGAAAAAAGTAATCGTTCCTGAAAACATGTGCATGTAAAAAGGCTAGAAATAGCATTTTAGCTTAGCATAAAGCTAATTGTTCACATGTCAATTTGCGCAAGGTTAACCATTTCTGCTGCTCTAAGCTTACTTAAGAAAATCATAAACCATAAGAAAGTGTTTCGGGGCTGTTCAAACACTCATCGGATCGCATTATTTATAGTTAGAAAAAAAATGGGTTCTCCATTTTTTTTTGACATTCCTGCGGGTGCATCTGTGCGCTGGTTTTGTATCTCATGAGCACAGTAACATGCAGCTATGATTTGGAATTACCTCTGGGCAAATCCCATCACACACACACACACACATGCCTCTTACACACAACACATGCAACATGTAGGTCACACCAAATCTACTGTCCTGTTAGTTTTGGCACATGGGTTAACCCGGTTAGCTGTTTCTGTTGTATGCTGTGAGGTCTTCCTGTTTCTCTCCTGGGGGCTGTTTTTTTTTTTTTTTTAAAGATATTTTTAACGAGACGAGGCATATGAAGAAGGAAGTAATGTTTGTTTTGGAATCAGTCCGTTCCCTGTAACCACAGCGATTATTCCTTTATATTGTAAGAATAGAATCAAACTCATCAATCAAATCAAATCAAATCACTTTATTGTCACACTACTGTGTACACGAGTGCAACAGTAGGTGAAATTCTTGTGTGCAGTTCCGAGCAACATAGCAGTAATGACAGTGACGAGACATAAACCACTTTACAATAACAACATATTACACAAAACAATTTACATAACAAATGTACACATACTTACACAACAATTTACATAACAAATGTACACAATACACACAATGTAGAATACACATACACTAGATACGGGTATAAATATATATAAACACTAATTGAATTGGGAGAATATATTGACAGAGTGATGATTAATAAAGTGCAGTGCTGATTGTAGATCGTGAGGGATCATGTGTTCAAAAGTCTTATTGCTTGTGGGAAGAAGCTGTCATGTAGTCGGGTGGTGCGGGTCCTGATGCTGCGATACCGCCTGCCTGATGGAAGCAGTGAGAGCAGCCCATGACTCGGGTGGCTGGAGTCTCTGATGATCCTCCGAGCTTTATTCACACACCGTCTGTTATATATATCCTGGAGGGAGGGAAGCTCACCTCCGATGATGTGTCGGGCAGTTCGCACCACCCTTTGCAGGTCTTTGCGGTTGTGGGCGGTGCTATTGCCGTACCAGGTGGTGATGCAGCCAGTCAGGATGCTCTCTACAGTGCTGGTGTAGAACCGTGTGAGGATGTGGTGGTTCATTCCAAACTTCCTCAGCCGTCTCAGGAAGAAGAGGCGCTGGTGAGCCTTCTTCACAACGGCCTCAGTGTGGATGGACCATGTGAGTTCCTCAGTAATGTGGACACCGAGGAACTTGAAGCTGCTGACTCTCTCCACCGGTGCTCCATTAATGGTGATGGGGCTGTGTTCTCTGTCTTTCTTCCTGAAGTCCACCACAAGCTCCTTGGTTTTACTGACGTTGAGGGAGAGGTTGTGCTCCTGACACCAGCGTGTCAGAGTGTGCACCTCCTCTCTGTAGGCTGTTTCATCATTGTCAGTGATCAGACCTACAACCGTCGTATCGTCAGCAAACTTAATGATGGCATTGGAGCTATGTGTCGCCACACAGTCATGTGTGTAAAGGGAATACAGGAGTGGGCTGAGAACACAGCCCTGCGGGGCTCCAGTGTTGAGGGTCAGTGATGAGGAGATGTTGCTGCCCATTCTAACCACCTGACGTCTGCCTGACAGGAAATCCAGGATCCAGCTGCACAGCGAGCTGTTTAAGCCCAGAGCCCGGAGTTTCACATCAAGCTTGGAGGGCATTATGGTGTTAAATGCTGAGCTGTAGTCTACAAACAGCATTCTCACATATGTGTTCCTTTTTTCCAGATGGGAGAGAGCAGTGTGTATTGTAGATGCAATAGCATCATCAGTGGAGCGGTTGTTACGGTAGGCAAACTGCAATGGGTCCAAAGAGGTGGGCAGAACAGAGCAGATGTGATCTCTGATCAACCTCTCAAAGCATTTGCTGATGATGGGGGTGAGGGCAACAGGACGCCAGTCATTTAAACAAGTGATTTTTGATTGCTTCGGTACAGGCACAATGGTTGATGTTTTGAAGCATGTGGGGACTACAGACAGGGAGAGGGACAGGTTGAAAATGTCCGTAAAAACACCAGCCAGTTGGTTCGCGCATGCTCTGATGACGCGGCCCGGAATGCCATCTGGACCCGCGGCTTTGCGAATGTTCACCCGTCGAAAGGATCGGGTTACATCCGCAACAGAGATGGAGAGTGAACCATCATCTGTAGTATCGGCCGCGAGTGCTCTCTCCACGAGGGTGGTGTTGTTGTTGTCCTCGAAACGAGCATAAAAAGTATTAAGCTCGTCTGGGAGAGAGGCAGCGGTGTTCATGGCGGAGTTTTTATTCTGTTTATAGTCCGTGATGGTGTTAATTCCCTTCCACATACTTCTGGAGTCAGTGGTGTTGAACTGTCCTTCAATTTTGTGCCTGTACTGGCGTTTGGCTGTACTGATGGAGTTACGGAGGGCATAACTGGCTTGTTTACGTTCCTCCGCGTTCCCGGAATTAAAAGCGGTGGTCCGTGCATTAAGTGCCGCGCGAACATCGCCGTTAACCCAGGGTTTCTGGTTGGGGTAGATCCGTATAGTTTTCGTCGGAACAACGTCCTCTACGCACTTCCTGATGAAACACGTTACGCTATCAGCGTACACCTCGATGTCGTCATCGGAGGCAGACCGGAACATCTCCCAGTCCGCGTGATCAAAACAGTCCTGTAGCGCAGAGTCTGATTGGTCCGACCAGCAACATTGTGGTTATTGTGATCAGAGCAACATATGCAGGACATATTTTACCCTCTCAGACTTCTGACAGCATAATATTATGTATGTGTTTGGTATATGTCTGTTATGTGAGTCAGATGGTCTTTATTGGGGGGGGCACACTGGATTTTAACAAATGAAACATTGTTTGAATAAGCTTGAAAAAGAAAGTGACCATAACTGAAGAATCACTCTGTTAATCTACTTCCATTACTTGACTGTCTAAACCTGAATATACCATAGACTAATTATAAATATAGCTGATCGCAGCAACTAGGGGGTCAAGCACACCAATGGCATGTACGGACGTGTCACTGGACATCAGTGATTATGACTTTAAGAAAAGCGGCATTAAAAACATTGGTAGAATTGCTCAAATTAAAATACAATTAACTATAACTTTTGAACAATAGGTGGCGCAGTCAACAAATTTACAAGGTGAGATCAGGGTGTGGTCATTATGACACACACAGAGCTACATGAAAATATAGGAAATATTGCGGAGATACAGACTCCATTAGCGGTTCTAGCTTGTCTGGCGTTGTCTTGTCGCTGCCGCCACCTCGTGTCAGCCCCACGCAAGATGCCGCCCTGGGCGACTACCCTTGTTGCCCATGCCTAAATCCACCACTGACAGCCTCGGATGCTTTTTGGCAACTTGCCATCAAATTCGTTGATGCTTTATTCGAGAACCGTTTTGTCTATCAAAAATCTTTGGATTACTTTTTGTTGAGTGTGTCCCTAGATGATACATGGCAAATTTCGTGCAAATTGGAATGAGAAGTTCAAAAAAGTAGGTTTTCAATTAGATAAAAAATAGTGGAGAGGAAGTATGGCCAACAATGGAAAATTGGTTAAGACCACACTCAGCATGACCCAAGGACTCTATAGAGAGCAGTCGCAGAACAGTCCACGTAATCAAATGTTACAAGTATGTTTAAACATATAAGTATCTTATAAAATAACTTTTGACCACAAGGTGGCGCTGGCCCAAATCTTTATAGGTGGCCTCAGGACATAGTGTTGACAATGCACACCAAGTTTCGTGACTGTATGCCAATGCGTTTGTAAAATACAGCATTTTACGACAAAATTCATAATGGTCGGCAGAGAAAAATTGGATATCATTCGACTCATTTTGCCCCAAAGAATCTATAGCAACCAGTCTCATGATTTTATGCGATTCAGACTAAATTATTCAGAGGTTATTAGCAATAAGAGCCATTTTCCATTTTTCCTGACCACTAGGTGGTGCTGTGCTGAAACACTGCAGGTACCCTCAAGTCATGATGGCTATGACATATACCAAGTTTCATGTCAATACGCCAAAGCGTTGCAAAGATACAACCTCACATCCTCGTGGCATGCTCAATTCGTTTAAGTATTATTTGAGTACTGTTTGGTCTATCAAAAACCTTTTGATAACTTCTTGTCCCCAGTGTCTCTAGATGATGCATGACTGATTTTGTGCAAATCGGACATAGGGTCTAGGAGGACTTAGAAAGTGTCCAAATTCGAAATGCCGGACTCGGCACGAGACAAGGAATCAGACGAAAAAGATTTCATGACATTACATTTCAAAAGTTATGTGCATAAACTTAAGTGAAACTTTGAACAGTCGGTGGTGCTAGAAGGTTTGAGTTAGAGGCCCAAATTTGGGTCAGTTATAGTTCAGTGTGTTCTCTATCAGTGTGCCAAATTTCATAAGTTTCCTATGTACGGTTCTATGGGCGGCCATAGACTTCAATGGCGGAAGAAGAACACTAATGAATATGCACTTATAGACTAACCCTATTGAATCATTGGTATTGTTGTTATATTGTAATATAATGTTGTTTGTCATTAAATATCATTAATATTAAACATTTATTTACATCGCCAAAAATGTTTTTCTGACTTCACAGCAGGGTTCTATTAAAGCTTGAACTTTGACCTCTGTGAAGCTTCATAAAAGGAGTGCTTAGCATTCTTTTAACTTCACTTCTGACCTCTACACTCCATCCCTTCATCTTCTCTTTCAATCCTGAGCAACTGAATGGCAACGTGCTAAAAACATGCAGATCATCTTAGCAACCAATACCAACTGCATTGCAGCACGCTAAAAAAAAACACTCTAAATACCCTAGCAACCGCATAGCAACACACTGTCAACCACACACCATATTTCTTTCAGTAAATGTGCAAGACAGAAGGAGGAAGCAGAGAAAAGTAATGGACTGATATAAGCTCTATTAAAAAAGATTAAAGCGTTTGTGATATTTCCTTCAAGACGAGCCACATCACAGGACTGAAAGCACATTTGTTTTCTTTTAAACACATTGTCTGGACATAAAGGCGAACATACTCTTTGTTCAAGTTTGTTTCTTATTAAAGTTTCTCTTCAGTATGTGAACCCCCTAGGCTAAAGGCATCAACAAAAGCTAATAAGAGGTTTAACAAACCTGGCATCCAATTAATGAACTGAGATTGGAGGTGTGGGTTAGAGCTTCTTTGACTTATAAAAAGCACAAACATTTGAGTTTACTATTCACAAGAAGCAAGTGTGAAGCGGCTGGGATGAGGATTAGCACCTCTAAATCTGAGGCCATGGTTCTCAGCAGGAAACCGATGGAGTGCGTACTCCGGGTAGGGAAGGAGGTATTGCCCCAAGTGAAGGAGTTCAAGTACCTCGGGGTCTTGTTCACGAGTGAGGGGACAATGGAGCGGGAGGTTGGCCGGAGAATCGGGGCAGCGGGGGCGGTATTGCACTCGCTCTATCGCACCGTTGTCACGAAACAAGAGCTGAGCCGGAAGGCAAAGCGCTCGATCTACCGGTCAATTTTCATTCCTACCCTCACCTATGGGCATGAGGGCTGGGTCATGACCGAAAGCACTAGGTCGCGAGTACAAGTGGCCAAAATGGGCTTCCTCAGAAGGGTGGCGGGCTTCTGCCTTAGAGATAGGGTGAGGAGCTCAGTCATCCGTGAGGAGTTCGGAGTAGAGCCGCTGCTCCTTTGCGCCGAAAGGAGTCAGTTGAGGTGGTTTGGGCATCTGGTAAGGATGCCCCCTGGGCGCCTCCCTAGGGAGGTGTTTCAGGCACGTCCAGCTGGAAGGAGGCCTCAGGGAAGACCCAGGACTAGGTGGAGAGATTACATCTCCACACTGGCCTGGGAACGCCTCGGGGTCCCCCAGTCAGAGCTGGTTAATGTGGCTCGGGATAGGGAAGTTTGGGGCCCCCTGCTGGAGCCGCTGCCCCCGCGACCCGACTTCGGATAAGCGGATGGATGGATGGATGGATGGATGGATGGATGAATGGATATTCACAAGAACCATCTGCTGATGTGATCCATGCCTCGCAAAAACAGATCTCAGAAGACCTACAATCAAGAATTGTTGCTTTGCTTAAAGCTAGAAAGGGTTGCAAAGTAGTCTCGAAGAGCTCAAAGAGATACAGAATATTCTGTAACCACAGTTAGATGGTCTATAAATGGAGACGATTTAGTACTGTGGCTACTCTCAATAGAAGTGGCCGTCCAGCCAAGACGACTCAAAGGGTGCACTGCAGAATGCTCAATGAGGTGATTAATGAACCCTAGAGTGACAGATAAAGACTTGAATGAATCATTGGAACTGGTGAACATCTCTCTTCATGAGTCTACTGTACAGGAAACATTAAACAGGTGTTCATGGCAGGACATCATGAAGGAAGCCGCTGCTTTCCAACAAAAACATTGCTGCGCTCCTGAAGTTTGCCAAAGACCACCTTGGCACTGGGAAAATTTTTTTTGCTCACTCACTGTTAAAATTGTTTTTTCTCAATAATCTAAATTCGATCAAACTATTTATTAGCATTACACCCAGAATGTCATGTAATAAAATATACAGGTCAAATAAGGTGGCGTGTGTGTAAGTCTTTTGTGTTACCCCACTGAGTGTGTTTGTGTCTCATGTTACCCTCAGGCTCTGCGGCTCTGACCCCACTATGAATCAAGGCTTTAGTATTTGTAGTAAGTGAGTGATAATTAGTAAATGTGTCCCTTTATATCCATGCCATGATGCTGTGAGTGTGTCATTCTGCAGGCCATATACAGCAGAGGTCAAACCGCCTGAAGATCTGACGTGTCATGTGAGTAACCAGTGACTGTTTGACTGGCTGATAAAGACGCATTGTTTCCTCTGTCCTAAAAGTGTCTCAATCTTATAGTGACTTTCCTGAATACACTAACTCTGTTTCATGTCATAGATCTTTAAAGTTGAGTTTGATGTTTTGTTTTCAAGTTGGAATGGATTTACCCTTAAATTCCACTTATAATGTTAGTCAAGATTTCTTGCATTTCTTTATATGGTCGATTTAGGGTTTAGGCCCTGTTGTTTTGGCAAGTCGTCAAATTGTCTATAACTCTACACAGATGTGGTTAGTCGGTGATTTTATCACACTAAAATAGTTTTCTTAAGGTCTTGTGGCTATACTTTTGAAACGGGGGGTATTTTAAAGTTAACCAATTGGCCCCATTCATTTCCATTGTACACGTCTCACTGTAACCCAAATTTCTGTGAGTCTAAATGAACTTTTGTGGTAAACAAAATTAAGCCGTAAATGCTGTTGATGAAGCTTAACTTGTATTGACCCCAGGATATTCCTTTAAAAAGCATCTCAGAATACACCTTATAAAGTTGATTGATTATACAAGATAGTCTTGAATGTTTGATCATTTTAGTCACAAATAACTTACCATAACTTACATTTGTGTTATTTCTGTTTTGATGGATGAACTATTATTTTAGATTGTGGAAAACAGTAACCAGACCTTTGATTAGTAGTGTATACACTTTGTTTATACATTTGTTCAGTTGTTATCGTTACTGGGAGACGGGCTGTAGCTAGTGGGGTGAAAGTAGATCATGATTCTAGGGGTTCGAAGGTCCAGATGGGCCCACTACAATTTTGAAACTGTATTATTTTAATATATAAGAGGCCCAGAGCAATATATATTCACGGGCTCCAGAATTCCTTGCTATGTCCCTGACTGTGAGTGTGTTACCTTGGAAACATGAAGTGTCCTGTACAGATGCATCATTTGTTACTCAGTCCAAGAAATGAACTCAAGCGATACGTGTTTGTGTTCATCCTATTTAAGCATTCATAGCACGTCTTTTTCATCTCTCTCACTCTCATTCTTTCAGTACTTTCGTCTTTCTAGAGGGAGTGAGTAAGGGGCACAGAGGGAGGGTAGAGGGGTTGTGGATAAAGTAGGGCAGTAGATCTGTACTGACTCGACACTGTGTTTCAAAGTTTATTACATGAACATCCCCTCAATGTAATTACGATTGGGAAACCTGGAGGTAAACTTTCAAAATGGCAGAGTACAGTTTTTTTAGAGAATGATACGTTTAATGAATTTCTTCAGATAATTGTTAGCGCTTGCCATTTTGGTCATATACATTTATGTATATAAGCAGCCATTTTATCAACCATATTTTGCAATTACAGTTTCAGGATGTCAAAATAAGAGTTCACCAAGAAATAATCCTAGTTACCACTTCAAAACTAGAATTGGGAAGAAGGATCATTCGAATAGTACGTGAAGGCAGCATAAAACCCTCTTTTTTTTTTTTTTTTTTCTTCTTTTCTCCCCAATGTGGAATGCCCAATTCCCAATGCGCTCCAAGTCCTCGTGGTGGCGTAGTGACTCGCCTCAATCCGGGTGGCGGAGGACGAATCTCAGTTGCTTCCGCGTCAGAGACCGTCAATCCGTGCATCTTATCACGTGGCTTGTTGAGCGCTTTACCGTTACTCATGCTATTCCCGCGGCATCCACACACAACTCACCACGTGCCCCGCCGAGTGGGAGAACCACATTATAGTGACCACCAGCAGGTTAACCCAACAAGACTACCCACCCTAGCAACCGGCCAATTGGTTGCTTGGGAAGCCTGACTGGAATCACTTAGCACACCCTGGATTCAAACTTGCGACTCCAGGTGTGGTAGTCAGCGTCTTTACTTGCTGAGCTACCCAAGCCCCACGTTACACCCTCTTTAATTAAGGATGCAGTTTCTAGATATGCTGCCAACATAACTTGGCACTTTTTGGGGAATCAGCCTTCAAATGGCTTACTTTGCCACTTGACTCTGGCAAAATAAGCTGAGAAGAGGGCGTAGATTTTGCTTGAACATTGGGGGGTTGCAGGGTGAAGCATTTACCCATGTTTCCATTGATCATGGCATAAATATTGGTGAGGTGGTGGGGGTGTACTTGGCTGTTTTGATTAAGTACTTAGCTGTTTAATCAAAACAGCTAAGTACACCTGGAATCTATGACCATGAGCTGAGATATATTAAAGTGTTTAACAGGAGAAAAAAAACTATTACATTTCTGCAACGATGCATTTTCCACCAATTTGGATTTTTTGCAACAAATACTTATCGATCTTGTCCTAGGCCATTTGCCCGATCTGAACCAAACCAGTGTGGAAAGATTATCTGGAGTTTCAATATCAATGATTACCAAACATTTTTTGAACTTTCAATTCGTGGTCACAATGGTACGCCAAAACGTACCAAGCGCGCTTGGTGACTTTTACTTAAATGGTTATAACTCTTGAACAGAATGAGATATTTTTACAAAATTTGGGATACACATGTAGGAGCTCAAGCTGAGGAAACATGAAAAAAAAATCGGATACCTCGGCCTCTTGGTGTTACTATAACAATGACAAACATACAAATAGCTTTAACAATGGAATCGTTGGTCTGATCAACTTGAAATTTTGCATGCAGCATCTTCGTCCAAGTCGCATATAAAAAAAATAACATGGCCGCCAATCAATTTAGGTTGTTGCAAATGTTAAAAATGGCTGATCAGCAGGGTTGGATTACTGACCGGGCCAATGGGGCCAGTGCTCAGGGGCCCTTGACTACCATGGGGGAGCCCTGGGCTTTAAGGTTGTGATTCCAAAGATTTGAGTTTACATTTTATGATTATGAAGATATGAGCACTTTTACCAAGCTGTAATCACATACACGACATGAACACACCATAAGATAAGAAATGTCAAAAAAAGACACATATTTGTGCTTGGGTGGTGGGTGAGGCTCAAGTCTGATCAGTTGTTCTGTGATTGGTTGCTTGTTGCAAATCATTTGGGAAGAGTGTGAGGGCAACATCCCAGAATATGCTAAGCAGCTGCTTTATTGCCTTGACAATACCTGTCACCATGGTGCTGAAGTGTAGCCCACTGTGGAGCCTGCATGTCTTGTGCACTTTGCATTCACACTTTCATTCTCACTTTCTTTTGTGATCTCTCTGCTCTCAGTTCAGTGCGGGTCTGTTGGGACGTGACGTTCTTAAATCAAATAATCTGTTTCAGAAGGTCTCAGATCTGTTTATTCACTCTTGGTACAAAATATTGTTGTTTTCACAGTCATATAACCTGTTCTCGAGATGCTCCTTTTACTGCCAGAGTGCAGGACCCAAGAATCTACAATTTTGCTCCAGTTGTGTTCGGAAGCTTTCGTAACCAATTTAGCTTCCGCAGTGTGACACATCTCTGAGTGATAACATAATACAGTTGTGTTGATCTAGTAACATCATACAGTTGTGTTACAATGTGATGTTGATCTAGGGACATCATACAGTTGTGTTGTGTTATACAGTGATGTTGGTCTAGGAACTAGATTTTTGCATGCTTGGGGCTATAGTGTGAAGACAGAAAGGTGATTCTTCCAGTTTCTCCCTTAGCAAGTGCTGGATAGTGCATTCCTGTAAAGATGAGAGAAAAGAAAACAATAATCTTTTTATATTATACACTTAACAAAAAGTATAAGATCATACAAAATTAAGCAACTTACTTCACAGCCTCAGCACTGGGAATACTTGCGCAAACATCATGGTGGACATGTCGCCCAAGCATGGCTCTCAGCTCTTGGGCTAAATCGGTGGCTTCCACTTCACTGAAAGTAAAGAAGATACTCACTTTGGTCTTTGGGTTACAACTGTATGATGTTCCTAGAAAAACATCACTGTGTAACACAACTGTATGATGTTCATAGAACAACATCACTGTATAACACAACACAACTGTATGATGTTCCTAGATCAACATCACTGTGTAACACAACACAACTGTATGATGTCAATAGATCAACATCACTGTGTAACACAACTGTATGATGTTCCAAGATCAACATCACTGTGTAACACAACACAACTGTATGATGTTCCTAGATCAACATCACTGTATAACACAACACAACTGTATGATGTTCCTAGATCAACGTATAACACAACTGTATGATGTTCATAGAACAACATCACTGTATAACACAACACAACTGTATGATGTCAATAGATCAACATCACTGTGTAACACAACACAACTGTATGATGTTCCTAGATCAACATCACTGTGTAACACAACACAACTGTATGATGTCAATAGATCAACATCACTGTATAACACAACACTACTGTATGATGTCAATAGATCAACATCACTGTATAACACAACACAACTGTATGATGTTCATAGATCAACATCACTGTATAACACAACACAACTGTATGATGTTCCAAGATCAACATCACTGTGTAACACAACACAACTGTATGATGTTCCTAGATCAACATCACTGTATAACACAACACAACTGTATGATGTTCCTAGATCAACGTATAACACAACTGTATGATGTTCATAGAACAACATCACTGTATAACACAACACAACTGTATGATGTCAATAGATCAACGTATAACACAACTGTATGATGTCCAGAGATCAACATCACTGTGTAACACAACACAACTGTATGATGTTCCTAGATCAACATCACTGTGTAACACAACACAACTGTATGATGTCAATAGATCAACATCACTGTATAACACAACACTACTGTATGATGTCAATAGATCAACATCACTGTATAACACAACACAACTGTATGATGTTCATAGATCAACATCACTGTATAACACAACACAACTGTATGATGTTCCTAGATCAACATCACTGTATAACACAACACAACTGTATGATGTTCCTAGATCAACATCACTGTATAACACAACACAACTGTATGATGTTCCTAGATCAACATCACTGTGTAACACAACACAACTGTATGATGTTCCTAGATCAACATCACTGTACAACACAACTGTATGATGTTCCAAGATCAACATCACTGTGTAACACAACTGTATGATGTTCATAGAACAACATCACTGTATAACACAACACAAATGTATGATGTTCCTAGATCAACATCAATGTACAACACAACTGTATGATGTTCCTAGATCAACGTATAACACAACTGTATGATGTTCCTAGAACAACATCACTGTATAACACAACACAACTGTATGATGTTCCAAGATCAACATCACTGTATAACACAACACAACTGTATGATGTTCCTAGATCAACGTATAACACAACTGTATGATGTTCATAGAACAACATCACTGTATAACACAACACAACTGTATGATGTCAATAGATCAACGTATAACACAACTGTATGATGTCCAGAGATCAACATAACTGTGTAACACAACACAACTGTATGATGTTCCTAGATCAACATCACTGTATAACACAACACAACTGTATGATGTTCCTAGATCAACATCACTGTGTAACACAACACAACTGTATGATGTTCCTAGATCAACATCACTGTATAACACAACACAACTGTATGATGTTCCTAGATCAACATCACTGTATAACACAACACAACTGTATGATGTCCATAGATCAACATAACTGTGTAACACAACACAACTGTATGATGTTCCTAGATCAACATCACTGTATAACACAACACAACTGTATGATGTTCCTAGATCAACATCACTGTGTAACACAACACAACTGTATGATGTTCCTAGATCAACATCACTGTATAACACAACACAACTGTATGATGTTCCTAGATCAACATCACTGTATAACACAACACAACTGTATGATGTCCATAGATCAACATAACTGTGTAACACAACACAACTGCATGATGTTCATAGACCAACGTATAACACAACTGTATGATGTTCCAAGATCAACATCACTGTGTAACACAACACAACTGTATGATGTTCCTAGATCAACATCACTGTATAACACAACACAACTGTATGATGTCAATAGATCAACATCACTGTATAACACAACACTACTGTATGATGTCAATAGATCAACATCACTGTGTAACACAACACAACTGTATGATGTTCCTAGATCAACATCACTGTATAACACAACACAACTGTATGATGTTCCTAGATCAACATCACTGTGTAACACAACACAACTGTATGATGTCCAGAGATCAACATCACTGTGTAACACAACACAACTGTATGATGTTCCTAGATCAACATCACTGTTTAACACAACACAACTGTATGATGTTCCTAGATCAACATCACTGTATAACACAACACAACTGTATGATGTTCCTAGATCAACGTATAACACAACTGTATGATGTTCATAGACCAACGTATAACACAACTGTATGATGTTCCTAGAACAACATCACTGTATAACACAACACAACTGTATGATGTTCCAAGATCAACATCACTGTATAACACAACACAACTGTATGATGTTCCTAGATCAACGTATAACACAACTGTATGATGTTCATAGAACAACATCACTGTATAACACAACACAACTGTATGATGTTCCTAGATCAACATCACTGTTTAACACAACACAACTGTATGATGTTCCAAGATCAACATCACTGTGTAACACAACTGTATGATGTTCATAGATCAACATCAATGTATAACACAACACAACTGTATGATGTTCATAGAACAACATCACTGTATAACACAACACAACTGTATGATGTTCCTAGATCAACATCACTGTGTAACACAACACAACTGTATGATGTTCCTAGATCAACATCACTGTATAACACAACACAACTGTATGATGTTCCTAGATCAACATCACTGTGTAACACAACACAACTGTATGATGTTCCTAGATCAACATCACTGTATAACACAACACAACTGTATGATGTCCATAGATCAACATAACTGTATAACACAACTGCATGATGTCCAGAGATCAACATAACTGTGTAACACAACACAACTGTATGATGTTCCTAGATCAACATCACTGTATAACACAACACAACTGTATGATGTCAATAGATCAACATCACTGTATAACACAACACTACTGTATGATGTCAATAGATCAACATCAGTGTATAACACAACACAACTGTATGATGTTCATAGATCAACATCACTGTATAACACAACACAACTGTATGATGTTCCTAGATCAACATCACTGTGTAACACAACACAACTGTATGATGTCAATAGATCAACATCACTGTATAACACAACACTACTGTATGATGTCAATAGATCAACATCACTGTATAACACAACACAACTGTATGATGTTCATAGATCAACATCACTGTATAACACAACACAACTGTATGATGTTCCTAGATCAACATCACTGTATAACACAACACAACTGTATGATGTTCATAGATCAACATCACTGTATAACACAACACAACTGTATGATGTTCCTAGATCAACATCACTGTATAACACAACACAACTGTATGATGTTCATAGAACAACATCACTGTATAACACAACACAACTGTATGATGTTCCTAGATCAACATCACTGTGTAACACAACACAACTGTATGATGTTCCTAGATCAACATCACTGTACAACACAACTGTATGATGTTCCAAGATCAACATCACTGTGTAACACAACTGTATGATGTTCATAGAACAACATCACTGTATAACACAACACAAATGTATGATGTTCCTAGATCAACATCAATGTACAACACAACTGTATGATGTTCCTAGATCAACGTATAACACAACTGTATGATGTTCCTAGAACAACATCACTGTATAACACAACACAACTGTATGATGTTCCAAGATCAACATCACTGTATAACACAACACAACTGTATGATGTTCCTAGATCAACGTATAACACAACTGTATGATGTTCATAGAACAACATCACTGTATAACACAACACAACTGTATGATGTCAATAGATCAACGTATAACACAACTGTATGATGTCCAGAGATCAACATAACTGTGTAACACAACACAACTGTATGATGTTCCTAGATCAACATCACTGTATAACACAACACAACTGTATGATGTTCCTAGATCAACATCACTGTGTAACACAACACAACTGTATGATGTTCCTAGATCAACATCACTGTATAACACAACACAACTGTATGATGTTCCTAGATCAACATCACTGTATAACACAACACAACTGTATGATGTCCATAGATCAACATAACTGTGTAACACAACACAACTGTATGATGTTCCTAGATCAACATCACTGTATAACACAACACAACTGTATGATGTTCCTAGATCAACATCACTGTGTAACACAACACAACTGTATGATGTTCCTAGATCAACATCACTGTATAACACAACACAACTGTATGATGTTCCTAGATCAACATCACTGTATAACACAACACAACTGTATGATGTCCATAGATCAACATAACTGTGTAACACAACACAACTGCATGATGTTCATAGACCAACGTATAACACAACTGTATGATGTTCCAAGATCAACATCACTGTGTAACACAACACAACTGTATGATGTTCCTAGATCAACATCACTGTATAACACAACACAACTGTATGATGTCAATAGATCAACATCACTGTATAACACAACACTACTGTATGATGTCAATAGATCAACATCACTGTGTAACACAACACAACTGTATGATGTTCCTAGATCAACATCACTGTATAACACAACACAACTGTATGATGTTCCTAGATCAACATCACTGTGTAACACAACACAACTGTATGATGTCCAGAGATCAACATCACTGTGTAACACAACACAACTGTATGATGTTCCTAGATCAACATCACTGTTTAACACAACACAACTGTATGATGTTCCTAGATCAACATCACTGTATAACACAACACAACTGTATGATGTTCCTAGATCAACGTATAACACAACTGTATGATGTTCATAGACCAACGTATAACACAACTGTATGATGTTCCTAGAACAACATCACTGTATAACACAACACAACTGTATGATGTTCCAAGATCAACATCACTGTATAACACAACACAACTGTATGATGTTCCTAGATCAACGTATAACACAACTGTATGATGTTCATAGAACAACATCACTGTATAACACAACACAACTGTATGATGTTCCTAGATCAACATCACTGTTTAACACAACACAACTGTATGATGTTCCAAGATCAACATCACTGTGTAACACAACTGTATGATGTTCATAGATCAACATCAATGTATAACACAACACAACTGTATGATGTTCATAGAACAACATCACTGTATAACACAACACAACTGTATGATGTTCCTAGATCAACATCACTGTGTAACACAACACAACTGTATGATGTTCCTAGATCAACATCACTGTATAACACAACACAACTGTATGATGTTCCTAGATCAACATCACTGTGTAACACAACACAACTGTATGATGTTCCTAGATCAACATCACTGTATAACACAACACAACTGTATGATGTCCATAGATCAACATAACTGTATAACACAACTGCATGATGTCCAGAGATCAACATAACTGTGTAACACAACACAACTGTATGATGTTCCTAGATCAACATCACTGTATAACACAACACAACTGTATGATGTCAATAGATCAACATCACTGTATAACACAACACTACTGTATGATGTCAATAGATCAACATCAGTGTATAACACAACACAACTGTATGATGTTCATAGATCAACATCACTGTATAACACAACACAACTGTATGATGTTCCTAGATCAACATCACTGTATAACACAACACAACTGTATGATGTTCATAGATCAACATCACTGTATAACACAACACAACTGTATGATGTTCCTAGATCAACATCACTGTATAACACAACACAACTGTATGATGTTCATAGAACAACATCACTGTATAACACAACACAACTGTATGATGTTCCTAGATCAACATCACTGTATAACACAACACAACTGTATGATGTTCATAGAACAACATCACTGTATAACACAACACAACTGTATGATGTTCCTAGATCAACATCACTGTGTAACACAACACAACTGTATGATGTTCCTAGATCAACATCACTGTATAACACAACACAACTGTATGATGTTCCTAGATCAACATCACTGTGTAACACAACACAACTGTATGATGTTCCTAGATCAACATCACTGTACAACACAACTGTATGATGTTCCAAGATCAACATCACTGTGTAACACAACTGTATGATGTTCATAGAACAACATCACTGTATAACACAACACAAATGTATGATGTTCCTAGATCAACATCAATGTACAACACAACTGTATGATGTTCCTAGATCAACGTATAACACAACTGTATGATGTTCCTAGAACAACATCACTGTATAACACAACACAACTGTATGATGTTCCAAGATCAACATCACTGTATAACACAACACAACTGTATGATGTTCCTAGATCAACGTATAACACAACTGTATGATGTTCATAGAACAACATCACTGTATAACACAACACAACTGTATGATGTCAATAGATCAACGTATAACACAACTGTATGATGTCCAGAGATCAACATAACTGTGTAACACAACACAACTGTATGATGTTCCTAGATCAACATCACTGTATAACACAACACAACTGTATGATGTTCCTAGATCAACATCACTGTGTAACACAACACAACTGTATGATGTTCCTAGATCAACATCACTGTATAACACAACACAACTGTATGATGTTCCTAGATCAACATCACTGTATAACACAACACAACTGTATGATGTCCATAGATCAACATAACTGTGTAACACAACACAACTGTATGATGTTCCTAGATCAACATCACTGTATAACACAACACAACTGTATGATGTTCCTAGATCAACATCACTGTGTAACACAACACAACTGTATGATGTTCCTAGATCAACATCACTGTATAACACAACACAACTGTATGATGTTCCTAGATCAACATCACTGTATAACACAACACAACTGTATGATGTCCATAGATCAACATAACTGTGTAACACAACACAACTGCATGATGTTCATAGACCAACGTATAACACAACTGTATGATGTTCCAAGATCAACATCACTGTGTAACACAACACAACTGTATGATGTTCCTAGATCAACATCACTGTATAACACAACACAACTGTATGATGTCAATAGATCAACATCACTGTATAACACAACACTACTGTATGATGTCAATAGATCAACATCACTGTGTAACACAACACAACTGTATGATGTTCCTAGATCAACATCACTGTATAACACAACACAACTGTATGATGTTCCTAGATCAACATCACTGTGTAACACAACACAACTGTATGATGTCCAGAGATCAACATCACTGTGTAACACAACACAACTGTATGATGTTCCTAGATCAACATCACTGTTTAACACAACACAACTGTATGATGTTCCTAGATCAACATCACTGTATAACACAACACAACTGTATGATGTTCCTAGATCAACGTATAACACAACTGTATGATGTTCATAGACCAACGTATAACACAACTGTATGATGTTCCTAGAACAACATCACTGTATAACACAACACAACTGTATGATGTTCCAAGATCAACATCACTGTATAACACAACACAACTGTATGATGTTCCTAGATCAACGTATAACACAACTGTATGATGTTCATAGAACAACATCACTGTATAACACAACACAACTGTATGATGTTCCTAGATCAACATCACTGTTTAACACAACACAACTGTATGATGTTCCAAGATCAACATCACTGTGTAACACAACTGTATGATGTTCATAGATCAACATCAATGTATAACACAACACAACTGTATGATGTTCATAGAACAACATCACTGTATAACACAACACAACTGTATGATGTTCCTAGATCAACATCACTGTGTAACACAACACAACTGTATGATGTTCCTAGATCAACATCACTGTATAACACAACACAACTGTATGATGTTCCTAGATCAACATCACTGTGTAACACAACACAACTGTATGATGTTCCTAGATCAACATCACTGTATAACACAACACAACTGTATGATGTCCATAGATCAACATAACTGTATAACACAACTGCATGATGTCCAGAGATCAACATAACTGTGTAACACAACACAACTGTATGATGTTCCTAGATCAACATCACTGTATAACACAACACAACTGTATGATGTTCCTAGATCAACATCACTGTGTAACACAACACAACTGTATGATGTTCCTAGATCAACATCACTGTATAACACAACACAACTGTATGATGTTCCTAGATCAACATCACTGTATAACACAACACAACTGTATGATGTCCATAGATCAACATAACTGTGTAACACAACACAACTGTATGATGTTCCTAGATCAACATCACTGTATAACACAACACAACTGTATGATGTTCCTAGATCAACATCACTGTGTAACACAACACAACTGTATGATGTTCCTAGATCAACATCACTGTATAACACAACACAACTGTATGATGTTCCTAGATCAACATCACTGTATAACACAACACAACTGTATGATGTCCATAGATCAACATAACTGTGTAACACAACACAACTGCATGATGTTCATAGACCAACGTATAACACAACTGTATGATGTTCCAAGATCAACATCACTGTGTAACACAACACAACTGTATGATGTTCCTAGATCAACATCACTGTATAACACAACACAACTGTATGATGTCAATAGATCAACATCACTGTATAACACAACACTACTGTATGATGTCAATAGATCAACATCACTGTGTAACACAACACAACTGTATGATGTTCCTAGATCAACATCACTGTATAACACAACACAACTGTATGATGTTCCTAGATCAACATCACTGTGTAACACAACACAACTGTATGATGTCCAGAGATCAACATCACTGTGTAACACAACACAACTGTATGATGTTCCTAGATCAACATCACTGTTTAACACAACACAACTGTATGATGTTCCTAGATCAACGTATAACACAACTGTATGATGTTCCTAGATCAACATCACTGTATAACACAACACAACTGTATGATGTTCCTAGATCAACGTATAACACAACTGTATGATGTTCATAGACCAACGTATAACACAACTGTATGATGTTCCTAGAACAACATCACTGTATAACACAACACAACTGTATGATGTTCCAAGATCAACATCACTGTATAACACAACACAACTGTATGATGTTCCTAGATCAACGTATAACACAACTGTATGATGTTCATAGAACAACATCACTGTATAACACAACACAACTGTATGATGTTCCTAGATCAACATCACTGTTTAACACAACACAACTGTATGATGTTCCAAGATCAACATCACTGTGTAACACAACTGTATGATGTTCATAGATCAACATCAATGTATAACACAACACAACTGTATGATGTTCATAGAACAACATCACTGTATAACACAACACAACTGTATGATGTTCCTAGATCAACATCACTGTGTAACACAACACAACTGTATGATGTTCCTAGATCAACATCACTGTATAACACAACACAACTGTATGATGTTCCTAGATCAACATCACTGTGTAACACAACACAACTGTATGATGTTCCTAGATCAACATCACTGTATAACACAACACAACTGTATGATGTCCATAGATCAACATAACTGTATAACACAACTGCATGATGTTCATAGACCAACGTATAACACAACTGTATGATGTTCCTAGATCAACATCACTGTGTAACACAACACAACTGTATGATGTTCCTAGATCAACATCACTGTTTAACACAACACAACTGCATGATGTTCCTAGATCAACATCACTGTATAACACAACACAACTGTATGATGTTCCTAGATCAACATCAATGTACAACACAACTGTATGATGTTCCTAGATCAACATCACTGTATAACACAACACAACTGTATGATGTCCAGAGATCAACATCACTGTGTAACACAACACAACTGTATGATGTTCCTAGATCAACATCACTGTTTAACACAACACAACTGCATGATGTTCCTAGATCAACATCACTGTATAACACAACACAACTGTATGATGTTCCTAGATCAACATCACTGTTTAACACAACACAACTGTATGATGTTCCAAGATCAACATCACTGTGTAACACAACTGTATGATGTTCATAGATCAACATCAATGTACAACACAACTGTATGATGTTCCTAGATCAACATCACTGTATAACACAACACTACTGTATGATGTCAATAGATCAACATCAGTGTATAACACAACACAACTGTATGATGTTCATAGATCAACATAACTTTATGATGTTCATAGATCAACATCACTGAATAACACAACTGTATGATGTTCCTAGATCAACATCACTGTGTAACACAACACAACTGTATGATGTCCAGAGATCAACATCACTGTGTAACACAACACAACTGTATGATGTTCCTAGATCAACATCACTGTTTAACACAACACAACTGTATGATGTTCCAAGATCAACATCACTGTGTAACACAACTGTATGATGTTCCAAGATCAACATCACTGTGTAACACAACACAACTGTATGATGTTCCTAGATCAACGTATAACACAACTGTATGATGTTCATAGATCAACATCAATGTACAACACAACTGTATGATGTTCCTAGATCAACGTATAACACAACTGTATGATGTTCATAGAACAACATCACTGTATAACACAACACAACTGTATGATGTTCCTAGATCAACATCACTGTATAACACAACACAACTGTATGATGTTCCTAGATCAACGTATAACACAACTGTATGATGTTCATAGACCAACGTATAACACAACTGTATGATGTTCCTAGAACAACATCACTGTATAACACAACACAACTGTATGATGTTCCAAGATCAACATCACTGTATAACACAACACAACTGTATGATGTTCCTAGATCAACGTATAACACAACTGTATGATGTTCATAGAACAACATCACTGTATAACACAACACAACTGTATGATGTTCCTAGATCAACATCACTGTTTAACACAACACAACTGTATGATGTTCCAAGATCAACATCACTGTGTAACACAACTGTATGATGTTCATAGATCAACATCAATGTACAACACAACTGTATGATGTTCATAGATCAACATCAATGTATAACACAACACAACTGTATGATGTTCCTAGATCAACATCACTGTGTAACACAACACAACTGTATGATGTTCCTAGATCAACATCACTGTATAACACAACACAACTGTATGATGTTCCTAGATCAACATCACTGTGTAACACAACAAAACTGTATGATGTTCCTAGATCAACATCACTGTATAACACAACACAACTGTATGATGTCCATAGATCAACATAACTGTATAACACAACTGCATGATGTTCATAGACCAACGTATAACACAACTGTATGATGTTCCTAGATCAACATCACTGTGTAACACAACACAACTGTATGATGTTCCTAGATCAACATCACTGTTTAACACAACACAACTGCATGATGTTCCTAGATCAACATCACTGTATAACACAACACAACTGTATGATGTTCCTAGATCAACATCAATGTACAACACAACTGTATGATGTTCCTAGATCAACATCACTGTATAACACAACACAACTGTATGATGTCCAGAGATCAACATCACTGTGTAACACAACACAACTGTATGATGTTCCTAGATCAACATCACTGTTTAACACAACACAACTGCATGATGTTCCTAGATCAACATCACTGTATAACACAACACAACTGTATGATGTTCCTAGATCAACATCACTGTTTAACACAACACAACTGTATGATGTTCATAGATCAACATCAATGTACAACACAACTGTATGATGTTCCTAGATCAACGTATAACACAACTGTATGATGTTCATAGAACATCACTGTATAACACAACACAACTGTATGATGTTCCTAGATCAACATCACTGTTTAACACAACACAACTGTATGATGTTCCAAGATCAACATCACTGTGTAACACAACTGTATGATGTTCCAAGATCAACATCACTGTGTAACACAACACAACTGTATGATGTTCCTAGATCAACGTATAACACAACTGTATGATGTTCATAGAACAACATCACTGTATAACACAACACAACTGTATGATGTTCCAAGATCAACATCACTGTATAACACAACACAACTGTATGATGTTCATAGATCAACATCAATGTACAACACAACTGTATGATGTTCCTAGATCAACGTATAACACAACTGTATGATGTTCATAGAACAACATCACTGTATAACACAACACAACTGTATGATGTTCATAGAACAACATCACTGTATAACACAACACAACTGTATGATGTTCCTAGATCAACATCACTGTGTAACACAACACAACTGTATGATGTTCCTAGATCAACATCACTGTGTAACACAACACAACTGTATGATGTCCAGAGATCAACATCACTGTGTAACACAACACAACTGTATGATGTCCAGAGATCAACATCACTGTGTAACACAACACAACTGTATGATGTTCCTAGATCAACATCACTGTATAACACAACACAACTGTATGATGTCCATAGATCAACATAACTGTATAACACAACTGCATGATGTTCATAGACCAACGTATAACACAACTGTATGATGTTCATAGAACAACATCACTGTATAACACAACACAACTGTATGATGTTCCTAGATCAACATCACTGTATAACACAACACAACTGTATGATGTTCCTAGATCAACGTATAACACAACTGTATGATGTTCATAGACCAACGTATAACACAACTGTATGATGTTCATAGAACAACATCACTGTATAACACAACACAACTGTATGATGTTCCAAGATCAACATCACTGTATAACACAACACAACTGTATGATGTTCCTAGATCAACGTATAACACAACTGTATGATGTTCATAGAACAACATCACTGTATAACACAACACAACTGTATGATGTTCCAAGATCAACATCACTGTATAACACAACACAACTGTATGATGTTCATAGATCAACATCAATGTATAACACAACACAACTGTATGATGTCCAGAGATCAACATCACTGTGTAACACAACACAACTGTATGATGTTCCTAGATCAACATCACTGTTTAACACAACACAACTGCATGATGTTCCTAGATCAACATCACTGTATAACACAACACAACTGTATGATGTTCATAGAACAACATCACTGTATAACACAACACAACTGTATGATGTTCCTAGATCAACATCACTGTGTAACACAACACAACTGTATGATGTTCCTAGATCAACATCACTGTATAACACAACACAACTGTATGATGTTCCTAGATCAACATCACTGTGTAACACAACACAACTGTATGATGTTCCTAGATCAACATCACTGTACAACACAAATGTATGATGTTCCTAGATCAACATCACTGTGTAACACAACACAACTGTATGATGTTCCTAGATCAACATCACTGTATAACACAACACAACTGTATGATGTTCCTAGATCAACATCACTGTGTAACACAACACAACTGTATGATGTTCCTAGATCAACATCACTGTATAACACAACACAACTGTATGATGTCCATAGATCAACATAACTGTATAACACAACTGCATGATGTTCATAGACCAACGTATAACACAACTGTATGATGTTACTAGATCAACATCACTGTATAACACAACACAACTGTATGATGTTCCAAGATCAACATCACTGTGTAACACAACACAACTGTATGATGTTCATAGATCAACATCAATGTATAACACAACACAACTGTATGATGTCCAGAGATCAACATCACTGTGTAACACAACACAACTGTATGATGTTCCTAGATCAACATCACTGTTTAACACAACACAACTGCATGATGTTCCTAGATCAACATCACTGTATAACACAACACAACTGTATGATGTTCCTAGATCAACATCAATGTACAACACAACTGTATGATGTTCCTAGATCAACATCACTGTATAACACAACACAACTGTATGATGTCCATAGATCAACATCACTGTATAACACAACACAACTGTATGATGTTCCTAGATCAACATCACTGTGTAACACAACACAACTGCATGATGTTCCTAGATCAACATCACTGTATAACACAACACAACTGTATCATGTCCAGAGATCAACATCACTGTGTAACACAACACAACTGTATGATGTTCCTAGATCAACATCACTGTTTAACACAACACAACTGCATGATGTTCCTAGATCAACATAACTGTATAACACAACTGCATGATGTTCATAGACCAACGTATAACACAACTGTATGATGTTACTAGATCAACATCACTGTATAACACAACACAACTGTATGATGTTCCTAGATCAACATCACTGTTTAACACAACACAACTGTATGATGTTCCAAGATCAACATCACTGTGTAACACAACTGTATGATGTTCATAGATCAACATCACTGTTTAACACAACATAACTGTATGATGTTCCAAGATCAACATCACTGTGTAACACAACTGTATGATGTTCATAGATCAACATCACTGTTTAACACAACACAACTGCATGATGTTCCTAGATCAACATCACTGTATAACACAACACAACTGTATGATGTTCCTAGATCAACATCACTGTGTAACACAACACAACTGCATGATGTTCCTAGATCAACATCACTGTATAACACAACACAACTGTATGATGTCCAGAGATCAACATCACTGTGTAACACAACACAACTGTATGATGTTCCTAGATCAACATCACTGTTTAACACAACACAACTGCATGATGTTCCTAGATCAACATCACTGTATAACACAACACAACTGTATGATGTTCCTAGATCAACATCACTGTTTAACACAACACAACTGTATGATGTTCCAAGATCAACATCACTGTGTAACACAACTGTATGATGTTCATAGATCAACATCAATGTACAACACAACTGTATGATGTTCCTAGATCAACGTATAACACAACTGTATGATGTTCATAGAACATCACTGTATAACACAACACAACTGTATGATGTTCCTAGATCAACATCACTGTTTAACACAACACAACTGTATGATGTTCCAAGATCAACATCACTGTGTAACACAACTGTATGATGTTCCAAGATCAACATCACTGTGTAACACAACACAACTGTATGATGTTCCTAGATCAACGTATAACACAACTGTATGATGTTCATAGAACAACATCACTGTATAACACAACACAACTCTATGATGTTCCTTGATCAACATCACTGTGTAACTCAACACAAATGTATGATGTTCCAAGATCAACATCACTGTGTAACACAACACAAATGTATGATGTTCCAAGATCAACATCACTGTATAACACAACACAACTGTATGATGTTCCTAGATCAACGTATAACACAACTGTATGATGTTCATAGAACAACATCACTGTATAACACAACACAACTGTATGATGTTCATAGAACAACATCACTGTGTAACACAACACAACTGTATGATGTTCATAGACCAACATCACTGTATAACACAACACAACTGTATGATGTTCCTAGATCAACGTATAACACAACTGTATGATGTTCATAGACCAACATCACTGTATAACACAACACAACTGTATGATGTTCCTAGATCAACGTATAACACAACTGTATGATGTTCATAGACCAACATCCCTGTATAACACAACTGTATGATGTTCATAGACCAACATCACTGTATAACACAACACAACTGTATGATGTTCCAAGATCAACATCACTGTGTAACACAATACAACTCTATGATGTTCCTTGATCAACATCACTGTGTAACTCAACACAAATGTATGATGTTCCAAGATCAACATCACTGTGTAACACAACACAAATGTATGATGTTCCAAGATCAACATCACTGTATAACACAACACAACTGTATGATGTTCATAGACCAACATCACTGTGTAACACAACACAACTGTATGATGTTCATAGACCAACATCACTGTATAACACAACACAAATGTATGATGTTCCAAGATCAATATCACTGTATAACACAACACAACTGTATGATGTCCAGAGATCAACATCACTGTGTAACACAACACAACTGTATGATGTTCCTAGATCAACATCACTGTTTAACACAACACAACTGCATGATGTTCCTAGATCAACATCACTGTATAACACAACACAACTGTATGATGTTCCAAGATCAACATCACTGTGTAACACAACTGTATGATGTTCCAAGATCAACATCACTGTGTAACACAACACAACTGTATGATGTTCCTAGATCAACATCACTGTGTAACACAACACAACTGTATGATGTTCCTAGATCAACATCACTGTGTAACACAACACAACTGTATGATGTTCCTAGATCAACATCACTGTGTAACACAACACAACTGTATGATGTTCCTAGATCAACATCACTGTATAACACAAATGTATGATGTTCCTAGACCAACATCACTGTATAACGCAACACAACTGTATGATGTTCCTAGATCAACATCAGTGTATAACACAACACTACTGTATGATGTCAATAGATCAACATCAGTGTATAACACAACACAACTGTATGATGTCAATAGATCAACATCAGTGTATAACACAACACTACTGTATGATGTCAATAGATCAACATCAGTGTATAACACAACACAACTGTATGATGTTCCTAGATCAACATCACTGTATAACACAACACAACTGTATGATGTTCATAGATCAACATCGCTGTGTAACACAACACAACTGTATGCTGTCAATAGATCAACATCAGTGTATAACACAACACAACTGTATGATGTTCATAGATCAACATAACTTTATGATGTTCATAGATCAACATCACTGTATAACACAACTGTATGATGTTCCTAGATCAACATCACTGTACAACACAACTGTATGATGTTCCTAGATCAACATCACTGTATAACACAACACAACTGTATGATGTCCATAGATCAACATCACTGTATAACACAACACAACTGTATGATGTCCATAGATCAACATCACTGTATAACACAACACAACTGTATGATGTTCATAGACCAACATCACTGTATAACACAACACAACTGTATGATGTTCCTAGATCAACATCACTGTGTAACACAACACAAATGTATGATGTTCCAAGATCAACATTACTGTGTAACACAACACAACTGTATGATGTTCCTAGATCAACGTATAACACAACTGTATGATGTTCATAGAACAACATCACTGTATAACACAACACAACTGTATGATGTTCATAGACCAACGTATAACACAACTGTATGATGTTCATAGAACAACATCACTGTATAACACAACACTACTGTATGATGTTCATAGACCAACATCACTGTATAACACAACACAACTGTATGATGTTCATAGACCAACATCACTGTATAACACAACACAACTGTATGATGTTCCTAGATCAACATCACTGTGTAACACAACACAAATGTATGATGTTCCAAGATCAACATCACTGTATAACACAACACAACTGTATGATGTTCCAAGATAAACATCACTGTATAACACAACACAACTGTATGATGTTCCAAGATAAACATCACTGTGTAACATAACACAACTGTATGATGTTCCAAGATCAACATCACTGTGTAACACAACACAACTGTATGATGTTCATAGATCAACATCACTGTATAACACAACACAACTGTATGATGTTCATAGATCAACATCACTGTATAACACAACTGTATGATGTTCAAAGATCAACATAACTGTATAACACAACTGCATGATGTTCATAGATCAACATCACTGTATAACACAACTGTATGATGTTCATAAATCAACATCACTGTATAACGCAACACAACTGTATGATGTTCCTAGACCAACGTCACTGTATAACGCAACACAACTGTATGATGTTCCTAGATCAACATCACTGTATAACACAACACAACTGTATGATGTTCCTAGATCAACATCACTGTGTAACACAACACAACTGTATGATGTTCCTAGATCAACATCACTGTGTAACACAACTGTATGATGTCCATAGATCAACATCACTGTATAACACAACACAACTGTATGATGTTCATAGACCAACATCACTGTATAACACAACACAACTGTATGATGTTCCTAGATCAACATCACTGTGTAACACAACACGACTGTATGATGTTCCTAGATCAACATCACTGTGTAACACAACTGTATGATGTTCCAAGATCAACATCACTGTATAACACAACACAACTGTATGATGTTCATAGATCAACATCAATGTATAACACAACTGTATGATGTTCATAGAACAACATCACTGTATAACACAACACAACTGTATGATGTTCCAAGATCAACATCACTGTATAACACAACACAACTGTATGATGTTCCTAGATCAACATCAATGTATAACACAACTGTATGATGTTCCTAGATCAACGTATAACACAACTGTATGATGTTCATAGAACAACATCACTGTATAACACAACACAACTGTATGATGTTCATAGAACAACATCACTGTATAACACAACACAACTGTATGATGTTCCTAGATCAACATCACTGTATAACACAACACAACTGTATGATGTTCATAGAACAACATCACTGTATAACACAACACAACTGTATGATGTTCCTAGATCAACATCACTGTGTAACACAACACAACTGTATGATGTTCCTAGATCAACATCACTGTGTAACACAACACAACTGTAGGATGTCCAGAGATCAACATCACTGTGTAACACAACACAACTGTATGATGTCCAGAGATCAACATCACTGTGTAACACAACACAACTGTATGATGTTCCTAGATCAACATCACTGTATAACACAACACAACTGTATGATGTCCATAGATCAACATAACTGTATAACACAACTGCATGATGTTCATAGACCAACGTATAACACAACTGTATGATGTTCATAGAACAACATCACTGTATAACACAACACAACTGTATGATGTTCCTAGATCAACATCACTGTATAACACAACACAACTGTATGATGTTCCTAGATCAACGTATAACACAACTGTATGATGTTCATAGAACAACATCACTGTATAACACAACACAACTGTATGATGTTCCAAGATCAACATCACTGTATAACACAACACAACTGTATGATGTTCATAGATCAACATCAATGTACAACACAACTGTATGATGTTCCTAGATCAACGTATAACACAACTGTATGATGTTCATAGAACATCACTGTGTAACACAACACAACTGTATGATGTTCATAGATCAACATAACTTTATGATGTTCATAGATCAACATCACTGTATAACACAACTGTATGATGTTCCTAGATCAACATCACTGTACAACACAACTGTATGATGTTCCTAGATCAACATCACTGTATAACACAACACAACTGTATGATGTCCATAGATCAACATCACTGTATAACACAACACAACTGTATGATGTCCATAGATCAACATCACTGTATAACACAACACAACTGTATGATGTTCATAGACCAACATCACTGTATAACACAACACAACTGTATGATGTTCCTAGATCAACATCACTGTGTAACACAACACAAATGTATGATGTTCATAGAACAACATCACTGTATAACACAACACAACTGTATGATGTTCATAGACCAACGTATAACACAACTGTATGATGTTCATAGAACATCATCACTGTATAACACAACACTACTGTATGATGTTCATAGACCAACATCACTGTATAACACAACTGTATGATGTTCATAAATCAACATCACTGTATAACGCAACACAACTGTATGATGTTCCTAGACCAACGTCACTGTATAACGCAACACAACTGTATGATGTTCCTAGATCAACATCACTGTATAACACAACACAACTGTATGATGTTCCTAGATCAACATCACTGTGTAACACAACACAACTGTATGATGTTCCTAGATCAACATCACTGTGTAACACAACTGTATGATGTCCATAGATCAACATCACTGTATAACACAACACAACTGTATGATGTTCATAGACCAACATCACTGTATAACACAACACAACTGTATGATGTTCCTAGATCAACATCACTGTGTAACACAACACGACTGTATGATGTTCCTAGATCAACATCACTGTGTAACACAACTGTATGATGTTCCAAGATCAACATCACTGTATAACACAACACAACTGTATGATGTTCATAGATCAACATCAATGTATAACACAACTGTATGATGTTCATAGAACAACATCACTGTATAACACAACACAACTGTATGATGTTCCAAGATCAACATCACTGTATAACACAACACAACTGTATGATGTTCCTAGATCAACATCAATGTATAACACAACTGTATGATGTTCCTAGATCAACGTATAACACAACTGTATGATGTTCATAGAACAACATCACTGTATAACACAACACAACTGTATGATGTTCATAGAACAACATCACTGTATAACACAACACAACTGTATGATGTTCCTAGATCAACATCACTGTATAACACAACACAACTGTATGATGTTCATAGAACAACATCACTGTGTAACACAACACAACTGTATGATGTTCCTAGATCAACATCACTGTGTAACACAACACAACTGTATGATGTCCAGAGATCAACATCACTGTGTAACACAACACAACTGTATGATGTCCAGAGATCAACATCACTGTGTAACACAACACAACTGTATGATGTTCCTAGATCAACATCACTGTATAACACAACACAACTGTATGATGTCCATAGATCAACATAACTGTATAACACAACTGCATGATGTTCATAGACCAACGTATAACACAACTGTATGATGTTCATAGAACAACATCACTGTATAACACAACACAACTGTATGATGTTCCTAGATCAACATCACTGTATAACACAACACAACTGTATGATGTTCCTAGATCAACGTATAACACAACTGTATGATGTTCATAGAACAACATCACTGTATAACACAACACAACTGTATGATGTTCCAAGATCAACATCACTGTATAACACAACACAACTGTATGATGTTCATAGATCAACATCAATGTACAACACAACTGTATGATGTTCCTAGATCAACGTATAACACAACTGTATGATGTTCATAGATCAACATAACTTTATGATGTTCATAGATCAACATCACTGTATAACACAACTGTATGATGTTCCTAGATCAACATCACTGTACAACACAACTGTATGATGTTCCTAGATCAACATCACTGTATAACACAACACAACTGTATGATGTCCATAGATCAACATCACTGTATAACACAACACAACTGTATGATGTCCATAGATCAACATCACTGTATAACACAACACAACTGTATGATGTTCATAGACCAACATCACTGTATAACACAACACAACTGTATGATGTTCCTAGATCAACATCACTGTGTAACACAACACAAATGTATGATGTTCCAAGATCAACATCACTGTGTAACACAACACAACTGTATGATGTTCCTAGATCAACGTATAACACAACTGTATGATGTTCATAGAACAACATCACTGTATAACACAACACAACTGTATGATGTTCATAGACCAACGTATAACACAACTGTATGATGTTCATAGAACATCATCACTGTATAACACAACACTACTGTATGATGTTCATAGACCAACATCACTGTATAACACAACACAACTGTATGATGTTCATAGACCAACATCACTGTATAACACAACACAACTGTATGATGTTCCTAGATCAACATCACTGTGTAACACAACACAAATGTATGATGTTCCAAGATCAACATCACTGTATAACACAACACAACTGTATGATGTTCATAGATCAACATCACTGTATAACACAACACAACTGTATGATGTTCATAGATCAACATCACTGTATAACACAACTGTATGATGTTCAAAGATCAACATAACTGTATAACACAACTGCATGATGTTCATAGATCAACATCACTGTATAACACAACTGTATGATGTTCATAAATCAACATCACTGTATAACGCAACACAACTGTATGATGTTCCTAGATCAACATCACTGTATAACGCAACACAACTGTATGATGTTCCTAGACCAACATCACTGTATAACGCAACACAACTGTATGATGTTCCTAGATCAACATCACTGTATAACACAACACAACTGTATGATGTTCCAAGATCAACATCACTGTATAACACAACACAACTGTATGATGTTCCTAGATCAACGTATAACACAACTGTATGATGTTCATAGAACAACATCACTGTATAACACAACACAACTGTATGATGTTCCTAGATCAACATCACTGTTTAACACAACACAACTGTATGATGTTCCAAGATCAACATCACTGTGTAACACAACTGTATGATGTTCATAGATCAACATCAATGTACAACACAACTGTATGATGTTCATAGATCAACATCAATGTATAACACAACACAACTGTATGATGTTCATAGAACAACATCACTGTATAACACAACACAACTGTATGATGTTCCTAGATCAACATCACTGTGTAACACAACACAACTGTATGATGTTCCTAGATCAACATCACTGTATAACACAACACAACTGTATGATGTTCCTAGATCAACATCACTGTGTAACACAACACAACTGTATGATGTTCCTAGATCAACATCACTGTATAACACAACACAACTGTATGATGTCCATAGATCAACATAACTGTATAACACAACTGCATGATGTTCATAGACCAACGTATAACACAACTGTATGATGTTCCTAGATCAACATCACTGTGTAACACAACACAACTGTATGATGTTCCTAGATCAACATCACTGTTTAACACAACACAACTGCATGATGTTCCTAGATCAACATCACTGTATAACACAACACAACTGTATGATGTTCCTAGATCAACATCAATGTACAACACAACTGTATGATGTTCCTAGATCAACATCACTGTATAACACAACACAACTGTATGATGTCCAGAGATCAACATCACTGTGTAACACAACACAACTGTATGATGTTCCTAGATCAACATCACTGTTTAACACAACACAACTGCATGATGTTCCTAGATCAACATCACTGTATAACACAACACAACTGTATGATGTTCCTAGATCAACATCACTGTTTAACACAACACAACTGTATGATGTTCCAAGATCAACATCACTGTGTAACACAACTGTATGATGTTCATAGATCAACATCAATGTACAACACAACTGTATGATGTTCCTAGATCAACATCACTGTATAACACAACACTACTGTATGATGTCAATAGATCAACATCAGTGTATAACACAACACAACTGTATGATGTTCATAGATCAACATAACTTTATGATGTTCATAGATCAACATCACTGTATAACACAACTGTATGATGTTCCTAGATCAACATCACTGTGTAACACAACACAACTGTATGATGTCCAGAGATCAACATCACTGTGTAACACAACACAACTGTATGATGTTCCTAGATCAACATCACTGTTTAACACAACACAACTGTATGATGTTCCAAGATCAACATCACTGTGTAACACAACTGTATGATGTTCCAAGATCAACATCACTGTGTAACACAACACAACTGTATGATGTTCCTAGATCAACGTATAACACAACTGTATGATGTTCATAGATCAACATCAATGTACAACACAACTGTATGATGTTCCTAGATCAACGTATAACACAACTGTATGATGTTCATAGAACAACATCACTGTATAACACAACACAACTGTATGATGTTCCTAGATCAACATCACTGTATAACACAACACAACTGTATGATGTTCCTAGATCAACGTATAACACAACTGTATGATGTTCATAGACCAACGTATAACACAACTGTATGATGTTCCTAGAACAACATCACTGTATAACACAACACAACTGTATGATGTTCCAAGATCAACATCACTGTATAACACAACACAACTGTATGATGTTCCTAGATCAACGTATAACACAACTGTATGATGTTCATAGAACAACATCACTGTATAACACAACACAACTGTATGATGTTCCTAGATCAACATCACTGTTTAACACAACACAACTGTATGATGTTCCAAGATCAACATCACTGTGTAACACAACTGTATGATGTTCATAGATCAACATCAATGTACAACACAACTGTATGATGTTCATAGATCAACATCAATGTATAACACAACACAACTGTATGATGTTCCTAGATCAACATCACTGTGTAACACAACACAACTGTATGATGTTCCTAGATCAACATCACTGTATAACACAACACAACTGTATGATGTTCCTAGATCAACATCACTGTGTAACACAACACAACTGTATGATGTTCCTAGATCAACATCACTGTATAACACAACACAACTGTATGATGTCCATAGATCAACATAACTGTATAACACAACTGCATGATGTTCATAGACCAACGTATAACACAACTGTATGATGTTCCTAGATCAACATCACTGTGTAACACAACACAACTGTATGATGTTCCTAGATCAACATCACTGTTTAACACAACACAACTGCATGATGTTCCTAGATCAACATCACTGTATAACACAACACAACTGTATGATGTTCCTAGATCAACATCAATGTACAACACAACTGTATGATGTTCCTAGATCAACATCACTGTATAACACAACACAACTGTATGATGTCCAGAGATCAACATCACTGTGTAACACAACACAACTGTATGATGTTCCTAGATCAACATCACTGTTTAACACAACACAACTGCATGATGTTCCTAGATCAACATCACTGTATAACACAACACAACTGTATGATGTTCCTAGATCAACATCACTGTTTAACACAACACAACTGTATGATGTTCATAGATCAACATCAATGTACAACACAACTGTATGATGTTCCTAGATCAACGTATAACACAACTGTATGATGTTCATAGAACATCACTGTATAACACAACACAACTGTATGATGTTCCTAGATCAACATCACTGTTTAACACAACACAACTGTATGATGTTCCAAGATCAACATCACTGTGTAACACAACTGTATGATGTTCCAAGATCAACATCACTGTGTAACACAACACAACTGTATGATGTTCCTAGATCAACGTATAACACAACTGTATGATGTTCATAGAACAACATCACTGTATAACACAACACAACTGTATGATGTTCCAAGATCAACATCACTGTATAACACAACACAACTGTATGATGTTCATAGATCAACATCAATGTACAACACAACTGTATGATGTTCCTAGATCAACGTATAACACAACTGTATGATGTTCATAGAACAACATCACTGTATAACACAACACAACTGTATGATGTTCATAGAACAACATCACTGTATAACACAACACAACTGTATGATGTTCCTAGATCAACATCACTGTGTAACACAACACAACTGTATGATGTTCCTAGATCAACATCACTGTGTAACACAACACAACTGTATGATGTCCAGAGATCAACATCACTGTGTAACACAACACAACTGTATGATGTCCAGAGATCAACATCACTGTGTAACACAACACAACTGTATGATGTTCCTAGATCAACATCACTGTATAACACAACACAACTGTATGATGTCCATAGATCAACATAACTGTATAACACAACTGCATGATGTTCATAGACCAACGTATAACACAACTGTATGATGTTCATAGAACAACATCACTGTATAACACAACACAACTGTATGATGTTCCTAGATCAACGTATAACACAACTGTATGATGTTCATAGACCAACGTATAACACAACTGTATGATGTTCATAGAACAACATCACTGTATAACACAACACAACTGTATGATGTTCCAAGATCAACATCACTGTATAACACAACACAACTGTATGATGTTCCTAGATCAACGTATAACACAACTGTATGATGTTCATAGAACAACATCACTGTATAACACAACACAACTGTATGATGTTCCAAGATCAACATCACTGTATAACACAACACAACTGTATGATGTTCATAGATCAACATCAATGTATAACACAACACAACTGTATGATGTCCAGAGATCAACATCACTGTGTAACACAACACAACTGTATGATGTTCCTAGATCAACATCACTGTTTAACACAACACAACTGCATGATGTTCCTAGATCAACATCACTGTATAACACAACACAACTGTATGATGTTCATAGAACAACATCACTGTATAACACAACACAACTGTATGATGTTCCTAGATCAACATCACTGTGTAACACAACACAACTGTATGATGTTCCTAGATCAACATCACTGTATAACACAACACAACTGTATGATGTTCCTAGATCAACATCACTGTGTAACACAACACAACTGTATGATGTTCCTAGATCAACATCACTGTACAACACAAATGTATGATGTTCCTAGATCAACATCACTGTGTAACACAACACAACTGTATGATGTTCCTAGATCAACATCACTGTATAACACAACACAACTGTATGATGTTCCTAGATCAACATCACTGTGTAACACAACACAACTGTATGATGTTCCTAGATCAACATCACTGTATAACACAACACAACTGTATGATGTCCATAGATCAACATAACTGTATAACACAACTGCATGATGTTCATAGACCAACGTATAACACAACTGTATGATGTTACTAGATCAACATCACTGTATAACACAACACAACTGTATGATGTTCCAAGATCAACATCACTGTGTAACACAACACAACTGTATGATGTTCATAGATCAACATCAATGTATAACACAACACAACTGTATGATGTCCAGAGATCAACATCACTGTGTAACACAACACAACTGTATGATGTTCCTAGATCAACATCACTGTTTAACACAACACAACTGCATGATGTTCCTAGATCAACATCACTGTATAACACAACACAACTGTATGATGTTCCTAGATCAACATCAATGTACAACACAACTGTATGATGTTCCTAGATCAACATCACTGTATAACACAACACAACTGTATGATGTCCATAGATCAACATCACTGTATAACACAACACAACTGTATGATGTTCCTAGATCAACATCACTGTGTAACACAACACAACTGCATGATGTTCCTAGATCAACATCACTGTATAACACAACACAACTGTATCATGTCCAGAGATCAACATCACTGTGTAACACAACACAACTGTATGATGTTCCTAGATCAACATCACTGTTTAACACAACACAACTGCATGATGTTCCTAGATCAACATAACTGTATAACACAACTGCATGATGTTCATAGACCAACGTATAACACAACTGTATGATGTTACTAGATCAACATCACTGTATAACACAACACAACTGTATGATGTTCCTAGATCAACATCACTGTTTAACACAACACAACTGTATGATGTTCCAAGATCAACATCACTGTGTAACACAACTGTATGATGTTCATAGATCAACATCACTGTTTAACACAACACAACTGTATGATGTTCCAAGATCAACATCACTGTGTAACACAACTGTATGATGTTCATAGATCAACATCACTGTTTAACACAACACAACTGCATGATGTTCCTAGATCAACATCACTGTATAACACAACACAACTGTATGATGTTCCTAGATCAACATCACTGTGTAACACAACACAACTGCATGATGTTCCTAGATCAACATCACTGTATAACACAACACAACTGTATGATGTCCAGAGATCAACATCACTGTGTAACACAACACAACTGTATGATGTTCCTAGATCAACATCACTGTTTAACACAACACAACTGCATGATGTTCCTAGATCAACATCACTGTATAACACAACACAACTGTATGATGTTCCTAGATCAACATCACTGTTTAACACAACACAACTGTATGATGTTCCAAGATCAACATCACTGTGTAACACAACTGTATGATGTTCATAGATCAACATCAATGTACAACACAACTGTATGATGTTCCTAGATCAACGTATAACACAACTGTATGATGTTCATAGAACATCACTGTATAACACAACACAACTGTATGATGTTCCTAGATCAACATCACTGTTTAACACAACACAACTGTATGATGTTCCAAGATCAACATCACTGTGTAACACAACTGTATGATGTTCCAAGATCAACATCACTGTGTAACACAACACAACTGTATGATGTTCCTAGATCAACGTATAACACAACTGTATGATGTTCATAGAACAACATCACTGTATAACACAACACAACTCTATGATGTTCCTTGATCAACATTACTGTGTACCTCAACACAAATGTATGATGTTCCAAGATCAACATCACTGTGTAACACAACACAAATGTATGATGTTCCAAGATCAACATCACTGTATAACACAACACAACTGTATGATGTTCATAGAACAACATCACTGTGTAACACAACACAACTGTATGATGTTCATAGACCAACATCACTGTATAACACAACACAACTGTATGATGTTCCTAGATCAACGTATAACACAACTGTATGATGTTCATAGACCAACATCACTGTATAACACAACACAACTGTATGATGTTCCTAGATCAACGTATAACACAACTGTATGATGTTCATAGACCAACATCCCTGTATAACACAACTGTATGATGTTCATAGACCAACATCACTGTATAACACAACACAACTGTATGATGTTCCAAGATCAACATCACTGTGTAACACAACACAACTCTATGATGTTCCTTGATCAACATCACTGTGTAACTCAACACAAATGTATGATGTTCCAAGATCAACATCACTGTGTAACACAACACAAATGTATGATGTTCCAAGATCAACATCACTGTATAACACAACACAACTGTATGATGTCCAGAGATCAACATCACTGTGTAACACAACACAACTGTATGATGTTCCTAGATCAACATCACTGTTTAACACAACACAACTGCATGATGTTCCTAGATCAACATCACTGTATAACACAACACAACTGTATGATGTTCCTAGATCAACATCACTGTTTAACACAACACAACTGTATGATGTTCCAAGATCAACATCACTGTGTAACACAACTGTATGATGTTCCAAGATCAACATCACTGTGTAACACAACACAACTGTATGATGTTCCTAGATCAACATCACTGTGTAACACAACACAACTGTATGATGTTCCTAGATCAACATCACTGTGTAACACAACACAACTGTATGATGTTCCTAGATCAACATCACTGTATAACACAAATGTATGATGTTCCTAGACCAACATCACTGTATAACGCAACACAACTGTATGATGTTCCTAGATCAACATCAGTGTATAACACAACACTACTGTATGATGTCAATAGATCAACATCAGTGTATAACACAACACAACTGTATGATGTCAATAGATCAACATCAGTGTATAACACAACACTACTGTATGATGTCAATAGATCAACATCAGTGTATAACACAACACAACTGTATGATGTTCCTAGATCAACATCACTGTATAACACAACACAACTGTATGATGTTCATAGATCAACATCGCTGTGTAACACAACACAACTGTATGCTGTCAATAGATCAACATCAGTGTATAACACAACACAACTGTATGATGTTCATAGATCAACATAACTTTATGATGTTCATAGATCAACATCACTGTATAACACAACTGTATGATGTTCCTAGATCAACATCACTGTACAACACAACTGTATGATGTTCCTAGATCAACATCACTGTATAACACAACACAACTGTATGATGTCCATAGATCAACATCACTGTATAACACAACACAACTGTATGATGTCCATAGATCAACATCACTGTATAACACAACACAACTGTATGATGTTCATAGACCAACATCACTGTATAACACAACACAACTGTATGATGTTCCTAGATCAACATCACTGTGTAACACAACACAAATGTATGATGTTCCAAGATCAACATTACTGTGTAACACAACACAACTGTATGATGTTCCTAGATCAACGTATAACACAACTGTATGATGTTCATAGAACAACATCACTGTATAACACAACACAACTGTATGATGTTCATAGACCAACGTATAACACAACTGTATGATGTTCATAGAACAACATCACTGTATAACACAACACTACTGTATGATGTTCATAGACCAACATCACTGTATAACACAACACAACTGTATGATGTTCATAGACCAACATCACTGTATAACACAACACAACTGTATGATGTTCCTAGATCAACATCACTGTGTAACACAACACAAATGTATGATGTTCCAAGATCAACATCACTGTATAACACAACACAACTGTATGATGTTCCAAGATAAACATCACTGTATAACACAACACAACTGTATGATGTTCCAAGATAAACATCACTGTGTAACATAACACAACTGTATGATGTTCCAAGATCAACATCACTGTGTAACACAACACAACTGTATGATGTTCATAGATCAACATCACTGTATAACACAACACAACTGTATGATGTTCATAGATCAACATCACTGTATAACACAACTGTATGATGTTCAAAGATCAACATAACTGTATAACACAACTGCATGATGTTCATAGATCAACATCACTGTATAACACAACTGTATGATGTTCATAAATCAACATCACTGTATAACGCAACACAACTGTATGATGTTCCTAGACCAACGTCACTGTATAACGCAACACAACTGTATGATGTTCCTAGATCAACATCACTGTATAACACAACACAACTGTATGATGTTCCTAGATCAACATCACTGTGTAACACAACACAACTGTATGATGTTCCTAGATCAACATCACTGTGTAACACAACTGTATGATGTCCATAGATCAACATCACTGTATAACACAACACAACTGTATGATGTTCATAGACCAACATCACTGTATAACACAACACAACTGTATGATGTTCCTAGATCAACATCACTGTGTAACACAACACGACTGTATGATGTTCCTAGATCAACATCACTGTGTAACACAACTGTATGATGTTCCAAGATCAACATCACTGTATAACACAACACAACTGTATGATGTTCATAGATCAACATCAATGTATAACACAACTGTATGATGTTCATAGAACAACATCACTGTATAACACAACACAACTGTATGATGTTCCAAGATCAACATCACTGTATAACACAACACAACTGTATGATGTTCCTAGATCAACATCAATGTATAACACAACTGTATGATGTTCCTAGATCAACGTATAACACAACTGTATGATGTTCATAGAACAACATCACTGTATAACACAACACAACTGTATGATGTTCATAGAACAACATCACTGTATAACACAACACAACTGTATGATGTTCCTAGATCAACATCACTGTATAACACAACACAACTGTATGATGTTCATAGAACAACATCACTGTATAACACAACACAACTGTATGATGTTCCTAGATCAACATCACTGTGTAACACAACACAACTGTATGATGTTCCTAGATCAACATCACTGTGTAACACAACACAACTGTATGATGTCCAGAGATCAACATCACTGTGTAACACAACACAACTGTATGATGTCCAGAGATCAACATCACTGTGTAACACAACACAACTGTATGATGTTCCTAGATCAACATCACTGTATAACACAACACAACTGTATGATGTCCATAGATCAACATAACTGTATAACACAACTGCATGATGTTCATAGACCAACGTATAACACAACTGTATGATGTTCATAGAACAACATCACTGTATAACACAACACAACTGTATGATGTTCCTAGATCAACATCACTGTATAACACAACACAACTGTATGATGTTCCTAGATCAACGTATAACACAACTGTATGATGTTCATAGAACAACATCACTGTATAACACAACACAACTGTATGATGTTCCAAGATCAACATCACTGTATAACACAACACAACTGTATGATGTTCATAGATCAACATCAATGTACAACACAACTGTATGATGTTCCTAGATCAACGTATAACACAACTGTATGATGTTCATAGAACATCACTGTGTAACACAACACAACTGTATGATGTTCATAGATCAACATAACTTTATGATGTTCATAGATCAACATCACTGTATAACACAACTGTATGATGTTCCTAGATCAACATCACTGTACAACACAACTGTATGATGTTCCTAGATCAACATCACTGTATAACACAACACAACTGTATGATGTCCATAGATCAACATCACTGTATAACACAACACAACTGTATGATGTCCATAGATCAACATCACTGTATAACACAACACAACTGTATGATGTTCATAGACCAACATCACTGTATAACACAACACAACTGTATGATGTTCCTAGATCAACATCACTGTGTAACACAACACAAATGTATGATGTTCCAAGATCAACATCACTGTGTAACACAACACAACTGTATGATGTTCCTAGATCAACGTATAACACAACTGTATGATGTTCATAGAACAACATCACTGTATAACACAACACAACTGTATGATGTTCATAGACCAACGTATAACACAACTGTATGATGTTCATAGAACATCATCACTGTATAACACAACACTACTGTATGATGTTCATAGACCAACATCACTGTATAACACAACACAACTGTATGATGTTCATAGACCAACATCACTGTATAACACAACACAACTGTATGATGTTCCTAGATCAACATCACTGTGTAACACAACACAAATGTATGATGTTCCAAGATCAACATCACTGTATAACACAACACAACTGTATGATGTTCATAGATCAACATCACTGTATAACACAACACAACTGTATGATGTTCATAGATCAACATCACTGTATAACACAACTGTATGATGTTCAAAGATCAACATAACTGTATAACACAACTGCATGATGTTCATAGATCAACATCACTGTATAACACAACTGTATGATGTTCATAAATCAACATCACTGTATAACGCAACACAACTGTATGATGTTCCTAGATCAACATCACTGTATAACGCAACACAACTGTATGATGTTCCTAGACCAACATCACTGTATAACGCAACACAACTGTATGATGTTCCTAGATCAACATCACTGTATAACACAACACAACTGTATGATGTTCCTAGATCAACATCACTGTGTAACACAACACAACTGTATGATGTTCCTAGATCAACATCACTGTGTAACACAACTGTATGATGTTCCAAGATCAACATCACTGTATAACACAACACAACTGTATGATGTTCATAGATCAACATCAATGTATAACACAACTGTATGATGTTCATAGAACAACATCACTGTATAACACAACACAACTGTATGATGTTCCAAGATCAACATCACTGTGTAACACAACACAACTCTATGATGTTCCTTGATCAACATCACTGTGTAACTCAACACAAATGTATGATGTTCCAAGATCAACATCACTGTGTAACACAACACAAATGTATGATGTTCCAAGATCAACATCACTGTATAACACAACACAACTGTATGATGTTCCTAGATCAACGTATAACACAACTGTATGATGTTCATAGAACAACATCACTGTATAACACAACACAACTGTATGATGTTCATAGAACAACATCACTGTGTAACACAACACAACTGTATGATGTTCATAGACCAACATCACTGTATAACACAACACAACTGTATGATGTTCCTAGATCAACGTATAACACAACTGTATGATGTTCATAGACCAACATCACTGTATAACACAACACAACTGTATGATGTTCCTAGATCAACGTATAACACAACTGTATGATGTTCATAGACCAACATCCCTGTATAACACAACTGTATGATGTTCATAGACCAACATCACTGTATAACACAACACAACTGTATGATGTTCCAAGATCAACATCACTGTGTAACACAACACAACTCTATGATGTTCCTTGATCAACATCACTGTGTAACTCAACACAAATGTATGATGTTCCAAGATCAACATCACTGTGTAACACAACACAAATGTATGATGTTCCAAGATCAACATCACTGTATAACACAACACAACTGTATGATGTTCATAGAACAACATCACTGTGTAACACAACACAACTGTATGATGTTCATAGACCAACATCACTGTATAACACAACACAACTGTATGATGTTCCTAGATCAACATCACTGTATAACACAACACAACTGTATGATGTCCATAGATCAACATAACTGTATAACACAACTGCATGATGTTCATAGACCAACGTATAACACAACTGTATGATGTTCATAGAACAACATCACTGTATAACACAACACAACTGTATGATGTTCCTAGATCAACATCACTGTATAACACAACACAACTGTATGATGTTCCTAGATCAACGTATAACACAACTGTATGATGTTCATAGAACAACATCACTGTATAACACAACACAACTGTATGATGTTCCAAGATCAACATCACTGTATAACACAACACAACTGTATGATGTTCATAGATCAACATCAATGTACAACACAACTGTATGATGTTCCTAGATCAACGTATAACACAACTGTATGATGTTCATAGAACATCACTGTGTAACACAACACAACTGTATGATGTTCATAGATCAACATAACTTTATGATGTTCATAGATCAACATCACTGTATAACACAACTGTATGATGTTCCTAGATCAACATCACTGTACAACACAACTGTATGATGTTCCTAGATCAACATCACTGTATAACACAACACAACTGTATGATGTCCATAGATCAACATCACTGTATAACACAACACAACTGTATGATGTCCATAGATCAACATCACTGTATAACACAACACAACTGTATGATGTTCATAGACCAACATCACTGTATAACACAACACAACTGTATGATGTTCCTAGATCAACATCACTGTGTAACACAACACAAATGTATGATGTTCCAAGATCAACATCACTGTGTAACACAACACAACTGTATGATGTTCCTAGATCAACGTATAACACAACTGTATGATGTTCATAGAACAACATCACTGTATAACACAACACAACTGTATGATGTTCATAGACCAACGTATAACACAACTGTATGATGTTCATAGAACATCATCACTGTATAATACAACACTACTGTATGATGTTCATAGACCAACATCACTGTATAACACAACACAACTGTATGATGTTCATAGACCAACATCACTGTATAACACAACACAACTGTATGATGTTCCTAGATCAACATCACTGTGTAACACAACACAAATGTATGATGTTCCAAGATCAACATCACTGTATAACACAACACAACTGTATGATGTTCATAGATCAACATCACTGTATAACACAACACAACTGTATGATGTTCATAGATCAACATCACTGTATAACACAACTGTATGATGTTCAAAGATCAACATAACTGTATAACACAACTGCATGATGTTCATAGATCAACATCACTGTATAACACAACTGTATGATGTTCATAAATCAACATCACTGTATAACGCAACACAACTGTATGATGTTCCTAGATCAACATCACTGTATAACGCAACACAACTGTATGATGTTCCTAGACCAACATCACTGTATAACGCAACACAACTGTATGATGTTCCTAGATCAACATCACTGTATAACACAACACAACTGTATGATGTTCCTAGATCAACATCACTGTGTAACACAACACAACTGTATGATGTTCCTAGATCAACATCACTGTGTAACACAACTGTATGATGTTCCAAGATCAACATCACTGTATAACACAACACAACTGTATGATGTTCATAGATCAACATCAATGTATAACACAACTGTATGATGTTCATAGAACAACATCACTGTATAACACAACACAACTGTATGATGTTCCAAGATCAACATCACTGTGTAACACAACACAACTCTATGATGTTCCTTGATCAACATCACTGTGTAACTCAACACAAATGTATGATGTTCCAAGATCAACATCACTGTGTAACACAACACAAATGTATGATGTTCCAAGATCAACATCACTGTATAACACAACACAACTGTATGATGTTCCTAGATCAACGTATAACACAACTGTATGATGTTCATAGAACAACATCACTGTATAACACAACACAACTGTATGATGTTCATAGAACAACATCACTGTGTAACACAACACAACTGTATGATGTTCATAGACCAACATCACTGTATAACACAACACAACTGTATGATGTTCCTAGATCAACGTATAACACAACTGTATGATGTTCATAGACCAACATCACTGTATAACACAACACAACTGTATGATGTTCCTAGATCAACGTATAACACAACTGTATGATGTTCATAGACCAACATCCCTGTATAACACAACTGTATGATGTTCATAGACCAACATCACTGTATAACACAACACAACTGTATGATGTTCCAAGATCAACATCACTGTGTAACACAACACAACTCTATGATGTTCCTTGATCAACATCACTGTGTAACTCAACACAAATGTATGATGTTCCAAGATCAACATCACTGTGTAACACAACACAAATGTATGATGTTCCAAGATCAACATCACTGTATAACACAACACAACTGTATGATGTTCATAGAACAACATCACTGTGTAACACAACACAACTGTATGATGTTCATAGACCAACATCACTGTATAACACAACACAAATGTATGATGTTCCAAGATCAATATCACTGTATAACACAACACAACTGTATGATGTCCAGAGATCAACATCACTGTGTAACACAACACAACTGTATGATGTTCCTAGATCAACATCACTGTTTAACATAACACAACTGCATGATGTTCCTAGATCAACATCACTGTATAACACAACACAACTGTATGATGTTCCTAGATCAACATCACTGTTTAACACAACACAACTGTATGATGTTCCAAGATCAACATCACTGTGTAACACAACTGTATGATGTTCCAAGATCAACATCACTGTGTAACACAACACAACTGTATGATGTTCCTAGATCAACATCACTGTGTAACACAACACAACTGTATGATGTTCCTAGATCAACATCACTGTGTAACACAACACAACTGTATGATGTTCCTAGATCAACATCACTGTATAACACAAATGTATGATGTTCCTAGACCAACATCACTGTATAACGCAACACAACTGTATGATGTTCCTAGATCAACATCAGTGTATAACACAACACTACTGTATGATGTCAATAGATCAACATCAGTGTATAACACAACACAACTGTATGATGTCAATAGATCAACATCAGTGTATAACACAACACTACTGTATGATGTCAATAGATCAACATCAGTGTATAACACAACACAACTGTATGATGTTCCTAGATCAACATCACTGTATAACACAACACAACTGTATGATGTTCATAGATCAACATCGCTGTGTAACACAACACAACTGTATGCTGTCAATAGATCAACATCAGTGTATAACACAACACAACTGTATGATGTTCATAGATCAACATAACTTTATGATGTTCATAGATCAACATCACTGTATAACACAACTGTATGATGTTCCTAGATCAACATCACTGTACAACACAACTGTATGATGTTCCTAGATCAACATCACTGTATAACACAACACAACTGTATGATGTCCATAGATCAACATCACTGTATAACACAACACAACTGTATGATGTTCATAGATCAACATCACTGTATAACACAACTGTACGATGTTCATAAATCAACATCACTGTATAACGCAACACAACTGAATGATGTTCCTAGATCAACATCACTGTATAACGCAACACAACTGTATGATGTTCCTAGATCAACATCACTGTATAACACAACACAACACAACTGTATGATGTTCCTAGATCAACATCACTGTGTAACACAACACAACTGTATGATGTTCATAGACCAACATCACTGTATAACACAACACAACTGTATGATGTTCCTAGATCAACATCACTGTGTAACACAACACAAATGTATGATGTTCATAGATCAACATCAATGTACAACACAACTGTATGATGTTTCTAGATCAACGTATAACACAACTGTATGATGTTCATAGAACATCACTGTGTAACACAACACAACTGTATGATGTTCATAGATCAACATAACTTTATGATGTTCATAGATCAACATCACTGTATAACACAACTGTATGATGTTCCTAGATCAACGTATAACACAACTGTATGATGTTCATAGAACAACATCACTGTATAACACAACACAACTGTATGATGTTCATAGACCAACGTATAACACAACTGTATGATGTTCATAGAACAACATCACTGTATAACACAACACTACTGTATGATGTTCATAGACCAACATCACTGTATAACACAACACAACTGTATGATGTTCATAGACCAACATCACTGTATAACACAACACAACTGTATGATGTTCCTAGATCAACATCACTGTGTAACACAACACAAATGTATGATGTTCCAAGATCAACATCACTGTATAACACAACACAACTGTATGATGTTCCAAGATAAACATCACTGTATAACACAACACAACTGTATGATGTTCCAAGATAAACATCACTGTGTAACATAACACAACTGTATGATGTTCCAAGATCAACATCACTGTGTAACACAACACAACTGTATGATGTTCATAGATCAACATCACTGTATAACACAACACAACTGTATGATGTTCATAGATCAACATCACTGTATAACACAACTGTATGATGTTCAAAGATCAACATAACTGTATAACACAACTGCATGATGTTCATAGATCAACATCACTGTATAACACAACTGTATGATGTTCATAAATCAACATCACTGTATAACGCAACACAACTGTATGATGTTCCTAGATCAACATCACTGTATAACGCAACACAACTGTATGATGTTCCTAGACCAACGTCACTGTATAATGCAACACAACTGTATGATGTTCCTAGATCAACATCACTGTATAACACAACACAACTGTATGATGTTCCTAGATCAACATAACTGTGTAACACAACACAACTGTATGATGTTCCTAGATCAACATCACTGTGTAACACAACTGTATGATGTCCATAGATCAACATCACTGTATAACACAACACAACTGTATGATGTTCATAGACCAACATCACTGTATAACACAACACAACTGTATGATGTTCCTAGATCAACATCACTGTGTAACACAACACAAATGTATGATGTTCCAAGATCAACATCACTGTGTAACACAACACAACTGTATGATGTTCCTAGATCAACGTATAACACAACTGTATGATGTTCATAGAACAACATCACTGTATAACACAACACAACTGTATGATGTTCATAGACCAACGTATAACACAACTGTATGATGTTCATAGAACAACATCACTGTATAACACAACACTACTGTATGATGTTCATAGACCAACATCACTGTATAACACAACACAACTGTATGATGTTCATAGACCAACATCACTGTATAACACAACACAACTGTATGATGTTCCTAGATCAACATCACTGTGTAACACAACACAAATGTATGATGTTCCAAGATCAACATCACTGTATAACACAACACAACTGTATGATGTTCATAGATCAACATCACTGTATAACACAACACAACTGTATGATGTTCCAAGATAAACATCACTGTGTAACACAACACAACTGTATGATGTTCCAAGATCAACATCACTGTATAACACAACACAACTGTATGATGTTCATAGATCAACATCACTGTATAACACAACTGTATGATGTTCAAAGATCAACATAACTGTATAACACAACTGCATGATGTTCATAGATCAACATCACTGTATAACACAACTGTATGATGTTCATAAATCAACATCACTGTATAACGCAACACAACTGTATGATGTTCCTAGATCAACATCACTGTATAACGCAACACAACTGTATGATGTTCCTAGATCAACATCACTGTATAACACAACACAACACAACTGTATGATGTTCCTAGATCAACATCACTGTGTAACACAACACAACTGTATGATGTTCCTAGATCAACATCACTGTGTAACACAACTGTATGATGTTCCAAGATCAACATCACTGTATAACACAACACAACTGTATGATGTTCCAAGATCAACATCACTGTATAACACAACACAACTGTATGATGTTCCAAGATCAACATCACTGTATAACACAACACAACTGTATGATGTTCATAGATCAACATCAATGTACAACACAACTGTATGATGTTTCTAGATCAACGTATAACACAACTGTATGATGTTCATAGAACATCACTGTGTAACACAACACAACTGTATGATGTTCATAGATCAACATAACTTTATGATGTTCATAGATCAACATCACTGTATAACACAACTGTATGATGTTCCTAGATCAACATCACTGTACAACACAACTGTATGATGTTCCTAGATCAACATCACTGTATAACACAACACAACTGTATGATGTCCATAGATCAACATCACTGTATAACACAACACAACTGTATGATGTCCATAGATCAACATCACTGTATAACACAACACAACTGTATGATGTTCATAGACCAACATCACTGTATAACACAACACAACTGTATGATGTTCCTAGATCAACATCACTGTGTAACACAACACAAATGTATGATGTTCCAAGATCAACATCACTGTGTAACACAACACAACTGTATGATGTTCCTAGATCAACGTATAACACAACTGTATGATGTTCATAGAACAACATCACTGTATAACACAACACAACTGTATGATGTTCATAGACCAACGTATAACACAACTGTATGATGTTCATAGAACATCATCACTGTATAACACAACACTACTGTATGATGTTCATAGACCAACATCACTGTATAACACAACACAACTGTATGATGTTCATAGACCAACATCACTGTATAACACAACACAACTGTATGATGTTCCTAGATCAACATCACTGTGTAACACAACACAAATGTATGATGTTCCAAGATCAACATCACTGTATAACACAACACAACTGTATGATGTTCATAGATCAACATCACTGTATAACACAACACAACTGTATGATGTTCATAGATCAACATCACTGTATAACACAACTGTATGATGTTCAAAGATCAACATAACTGTATAACACAACTGCATGATGTTCATAGATCAACATCACTGTATAACACAACTGTATGATGTTCATAAATCAACATCACTGTATAACGCAACACAACTGTATGATGTTCCTAGATCAACATCACTGTATAACGCAACACAACTGTATGATGTTCCTAGACCAACATCACTGTATAACGCAACACAACTGTATGATGTTCCTAGATCAACATCACTGTATAACACAACACAACTGTATGATGTTCCTAGATCAACATCACTGTGTAACACAACACAACTGTATGATGTTCCTAGATCAACATCACTGTGTAACACAACTGTATGATGTTCCAAGATCAACATCACTGTATAACACAACACAACTGTATGATGTTCATAGATCAACATCAATGTATAACACAACTGTATGATGTTCATAGAACAACATCACTGTATAACACAACACAACTGTATGATGTTCCAAGATCAACATCACTGTGTAACACAACACAACTCTATGATGTTCCTTGATCAACATCACTGTGTAACTCAACACAAATGTATGATGTTCCAAGATCAACATCACTGTGTAACACAACACAAATGTATGATGTTCCAAGATCAACATCACTGTATAACACAACACAACTGTATGATGTTCCTAGATCAACGTATAACACAACTGTATGATGTTCATAGAACAACATCACTGTATAACACAACACAACTGTATGATGTTCATAGAACAACATCACTGTGTAACACAACACAACTGTATGATGTTCATAGACCAACATCACTGTATAACACAACACAACTGTATGATGTTCCTAGATCAACGTATAACACAACTGTATGATGTTCATAGACCAACATCACTGTATAACACAACACAACTGTATGATGTTCCTAGATCAACGTATAACACAACTGTATGATGTTCATAGACCAACATCCCTGTATAACACAACTGTATGATGTTCATAGACCAACATCACTGTATAACACATCACAACTGTATGATGTTCCAAGATCAACATCACTGTGTAACACAACACAACTCTATGATGTTCCTTGATCAACATCACTGTGTAACTCAACACAAATGTATAATGTTCCAAGATCAACATCACTGTGTAACACAACACAAATGTATGATGTTCCAAGATCAACATCACTGTATAACACAACACAACTGTATGATGTTCATAGAACAACATCACTGTGTAACACAACACAACTGTATGATGTTCATAGACCAACATCACTGTATAACACAACACAAATGTATGATGTTCCAAGATCAATATCACTGTATAACACAACACAACTGTATGATGTCCAGAGATCAACATCACTGTGTAACACAACACAACTGTATGATGTTCCTAGATCAACATCACTGTTTAACACAACACAACTGCATGATGTTCCTAGATCAACATCACTGTATAACACAACACAACTGTATGATGTTCCTAGATCAACATCACTGTTTAACACAACACAACTGTATGATGTTCCAAGATCAACATCACTGTGTAACACAACTGTATGATGTTCCAAGATCAACATCACTGTGTAACACAACACAACTGTATGATGTTCCTAGATCAACATCACTGTGTAACACAACACAACTGTATGATGTTCCTAGATCAACATCACTGTGTAACACAACACAACTGTATGATGTTCCTAGATCAACATCACTGTATAACACAAATGTATGATGTTCCTAGACCAACATCACTGTATAACGCAACACAACTGTATGATGTTCCTAGATCAACATCAGTGTATAACACAACACTACTGTATGATGTCAATAGATCAACATCAGTGTATAACACAACACTACTGTATGATGTCAATAGATCAACATCAGTGTATAACACAACACAACTGTATGATGTTCCTAGATCAACATCACTGTATAACACAACACAACTGTATGATGTTCATAGATCAACATCGCTGTGTAACACAACACAACTGTATGCTGTCAATAGATCAACATCAGTGTATAACACAACACAACTGTATGATGTTCATAGATCAACATAACTTTATGATGTTCATAGATCAACATCACTGTATAACACAACTGTATGATGTTCCTAGATCAACATCACTGTACAACACAACTGTATGATGTTCCTAGATCAACATCACTGTATAACACAACACAACTGTATGATGTCCATAGATCAACATCACTGTATAACACAACACAACTGTATGATGTTCATAGATCAACATCACTGTATAACACAACTGTATGATGTTCATAAATCAACATCACTGTATAACGCAACACAACTGTATGATGTTCCTAGATCAACATCACTGTATAACGCAACATAACTGTATGATGTTCCTAGATCAACATCACTGTATAACACAACACAACACAACTGTATGATGTTCCTAGATCAACATCACTGTGTAACACAACACAACTGTATGATGTTCATAGACCAACATCACTGTATAACACAACACAACTGTATGATGTTCCTAGATCAACATCACTGTGTAACACAACACAAATGTATGATGTTCCAAGATCAACATTACTGTGTAACACAACACAACTGTATGATGTTCCTAGATCAACGTATAACACAACTGTATGATGTTCATAGAACAACATCACTGTATAACACAACACAACTGTATGATGTTCATAGACCAACGTATAACACAACTGTATGATGTTCATAGAACAACATCACTGTATAACACAACACTACTGTATGATGTTCATAGACCAACATCACTGTATAACACAACACTACTGTATGATGTTCATAGACCAACATCACTGTATAACACAACACAACTGTATGATGTTCCTAGATCAACATCACTGTGTAACACAACACAAATGTATGATGTTCCAAGATCAACATCACTGTATAACACAACACAACTGTATGATGTTCCAAGATAAACATCACTGTATAACACAACACAACTGTATGATGTTCCAAGATAAACATCACTGTGTAACATAACACAACTGTATGATGTTCCAAGATCAACATCACTGTGTAACACAACACAACTGTATGATGTTCATAGATCAACATCACTGTATAACACAACACAACTGTATGATGTTCATAGATCAACATCACTGTATAACACAACTGTATGATGTTCAAAGATCAACATAACTGTATAACACAACTGCATGATGTTCATAGATCAACATCACTGTATAACACAACTGTATGATGTTCATAAATCAACATCACTGTATAACGCAACACAACTGTATGATGTTCCTAGATCAACATCACTGTATAACGCAACACAACTGTATGATGTTCCTAGACCAACGTCACTGTATAACGCAACACAACTGTATGATGTTCCTAGATCAACATCACTGTATAACACAACACAACTGTATGATGTTCCTAGATCAACATAACTGTGTAACACAACACAACTGTATGATGTTCCTAGATCAACATCACTGTGTAACACAACTGTATGATGTCCATAGATCAACATCACTGTATAACACAACACAACTGTATGATGTTCATAGACCAACATCACTGTATAACACAACACAACTGTATGATGTTCCTAGATCAACATCACTGTGTAACACAACACAAATGTATGATGTTCCAAGATCAACATCACTGTGTAACACAACACAACTGTATGATGTTCCTAGATCAACGTATAACACAACTGTATGATGTTCATAGAACAACATCACTGTATAACACAACACAACTGTATGATGTTCATAGACCAACGTATAACACAACTGTATGATGTTCATAGAACAACATCACTGTATAACACAACACTACTGTATGATGTTCATAGACCAACATCACTGTATAACACAACACAACTGTATGATGTTCATAGACCAACATCACTGTATAACACAACACAACTGTATGATGTTCCTAGATCAACATCACTGTGTAACACAACACAAATGTATGATGTTCCAAGATCAACATCACTGTATAACACAACACAACTGTATGATGTTCATAGATCAACATCACTGTATAACACAACACAACTGTATGATGTTCCAAGATAAACATCACTGTATAACACAACACAACTGTATGATGTTCATAGATCAACATCACTGTATAACACAACTGTATGATGTTCAAAGATCAACATAACTGTATAACACAACTGCATGATGTTCATAGATCAACATCACTGTATAACACAACTGTATGATGTTCATAAATCAACATCACTGTATAACGCAACACAACTGTATGATGTTCCTAGATCAACATCACTGTATAACGCAACACAACTGTATGATGTTCCTAGATCAACATCACTGTATAACACAACACAACACAACTGTATGATGTTCCTAGATCAACATCACTGTGTAACACAACACAACTGTATGATGTTCCTAGATCAACATCACTGTGTAACACAACTGTATGATGTTCCAAGATCAACATCACTGTATAACACAACACAACTGTATGATGTTCCAAGATCAACATCACTGTATAACACAACACAACTGTATGATGTTCCAAGATCAACATCACTGTATAACACAACACAACTGTATGATGTTCATAGATCAACATCAATGTATAACACAACTGTATGATGTTCATAGAACAACATCACTGTGTAACACAACACAACTCTATGATGTTCCTAGATCAACATCACTGTATAACACAACACAACTGTATGATGTTCCTAGATCAACATCACTGTATAACACAACACAACTGTATGATGTTCCTAGATCAACATCACTGTGTAACACAACACAACTTTGTGATGTCCCTAGGTCAACATCACTGTATAACACAACTGTATGATGTTCCTAGATCAACATCAATAACACAACTGTATGATGTTCATAGACCAACATCACTGTATAACACAACACAACTGTATGATGTTCCTAGACCAACATCACTGTGTAACACAACACAACTGTATGATGTTCCAAGATCAACATCACTGTATAACACAACACAACTGTATGATGTTCATAGATCAACATCACTTATTAACACAATACATCTGTATGATGTTCCTAGATCAACATCACTGTGTAACGTAACACAACTGTATGATGTTCCTAGATCAACATCACTGTGTAACACAACACAACTGTATGATGTTCCTAGATCAACATCACTGTGTAACACAACACAACTGTATGATGTCCATAGATCAACATCACTGTGTAACACAACACAAATGTATGATGTTCCAAGATCAACATCACTGTATAACACAACACAACTGTATGATGTTCATAGATCAACATCAATGTATAACACAACTGTATGATATTCATAGACCAACATCACTGTATAACACAACACAACTGTATGATGTTCCAAGATCAACATCACTGTGTAACACAACACAAATGTATGATGTTCCAAGATCAACATCACTGTATAACACAACACAACTGTATGATGTTCATAGATCAACATCAATGTATAACACAACTGTATGATATTCATAGACCAACATCACTGTATAACACAACACAACTGTATGATGTTCCAAGATCAACACCACTGTATAACACAACACAACTCTATGATGTTCATAGATCAACATCACTGTATAACACAACTGTATGACGTTCCTAGATCAACATCACTGTATAACACAACACAACTGTATGATGTTCCTAGATCAACATCACTGTGTAACACAACTGTATGATGTTCCAAGATCAACATCACTGTATAACACAACACAACTGTATGATGTTCATAGATCAACATCAATGTATAACACAACTGTATGATGTTCATAGAACAACATCACTGTATAACACAACACAACTGTATGATGTTCCAAGATCAACATCACTGTGTAACACAACACAACTCTATGATGTTCCTAGATCAACATCACTGTATAACACAACACAACTGTATGATGTTCCTAGATCAACATCACTGTATAACACAACACAACTGTATGATGTTCCTAGATCAACATCACTGTGTAACACAACACAACTTTGTGATGTCCCTAGGTCAACATCACTGTATAACACAACACAAATGTATGATGTTCCAAGATCAACATCACTGTATAACACAACTGTATGATGTTCCTAGATCAACATCAATAACACAACTGTATGATGTTCATAGACCAACATCACTGTATAACACAACACAACTGTATGATGTTCCTAGACCAACATCACTGTGTAACACAACACAACTGTATGATGTTCCAAGATCAACATCACTGTATAACACAACACAACTGTATGATGTTCATAGATCAACATCACTTATTAACACAATACAACTGTATGATGTTCCTAGATCAACATCACTGTGTAACGTAACACAACTGTATGATGTTCCTAGATCAACATCACTGTGTAACACAACACAACTGTATGATGTTCCTAGATCAACATCACTGTGTAACACAACACAACTGTATGATGTCCATAGATCAACATCACTGTGTAACACAACACAAATGTATGATGTTCCAAGATCAACATCACTGTATAACACAACACAACTGTATGACGTTCCTAGATCAACATCACTGTATAACACAACACAACTGTATGATGTTCATAGATCAACATCAATGTATAACACAACTGTATGATATTCATAGACCAACATCACTGTATAACACAACACAACTGTATGATGTTCCAAGATCAACATCACTGTGTAACACAACACAAATGTATGATGTTCCAAGATCAACATCACAGTATAACACAACACAACTGTATGATGTCCATAGATCAACATCACTGTATAACACAACACAACTGTATGATGTCCATAGATCAACATCACTGTATAACACAACACAACTGTATGATGTTCATAGACCAACATCACTGTATAACACAACACAACTGTATGATGTTCCTAGATCAACATCACTGTGTAACACAACACAAATGTATGATGTTCCAAGATCAACATCACTGTGTAACACAACACAACTGTATGATGTTCCTAGATCAACGTATAACACAACTGTATGATGTTCATAGAACAACATCACTGTATAACACAACACAACTGTATGATGTTCATAGACCAACGTATAACACAACTGTATGATGTTCATAGAACATCATCACTGTATAACACAACACTACTGTATGATGTTCATAGACCAACATCACTGTATAACACAACACAACTGTATGATGTTCATAGACCAACATCACTGTATAACACAACACAACTGTATGATGTTCCTAGATCAACATCACTGTGTAACACAACACAAATGTATGATGTTCCAAGATCAACATCACTGTATAACACAACACAACTGTATGATGTTCATAGATCAACATCACTGTATAACACAACACAACTGTATGATGTTCATAGATCAACATCACTGTATAACACAACTGTATGATGTTCAAAGATCAACATAACTGTATAACACAACTGCATGATGTTCATAGATCAACATCACTGTATAACACAACTGTATGATGTTCATAAATCAACATCACTGTATAACGCAACACAACTGTATGATGTTCCTAGATCAACATCACTGTATAACGCAACACAACTGTATGATGTTCCTAGACCAACATCACTGTATAACGCAACACAACTGTATGATGTTCCTAGATCAACATCACTGTATAACACAACACAACTGTATGATGTTCCTAGATCAACATCACTGTGTAACAAAACACAACTGTATGATGTTCCTAGATCAACATCACTGTGTAACACAACTGTATGATGTTCCAAGATCAACATCACTGTATAACACAACACAACTGTATGATGTTCATAGATCAACATCAATGTATAACACAACTGTATGATGTTCATAGAACAACATCACTGTATAACACAACACAACTGTATGATGTTCCAAGATCAACATCACTGTGTAACACAACACAACTCTATGATGTTCCTTGATCAACATCACTGTGTAACTCAACACAAATGTATGATGTTCCAAGATCAACATCACTGTGTAACACAACACAAATGTATGATGTTCCAAGATCAACATCACTGTATAACACAACACAACTGTATGATGTTCCTAGATCAACGTATAACACAACTGTATGATGTTCATAGAACAACATCACTGTATAACACAACACAACTGTATGATGTTCATAGAACAACATCACTGTGTAACACAACACAACTGTATGATGTTCATAGACCAACATCACTGTATAACACAACACAACTGTATGATGTTCCTAGATCAACGTATAACACAACTGTATGATGTTCATAGACCAACATCACTGTATAACACAACACAACTGTATGATGTTCCTAGATCAACGTATAACACAACTGTATGATGTTCATAGACCAACATCCCTGTATAACACAACTGTATGATGTTCATAGACCAACATCACTGTATAACACAACACAACTGTATGATGTTCCAAGATCAACATCACTGTGTAACACAACACAACTCTATGATGTTCCTTGATCAACATCACTGTGTAACTCAACACAAATGTATGATGTTCCAAGATCAACATCACTGTGTAACACAACACAAATGTATGATGTTCCAAGATCAACATCACTGTATAACACAACACAACTGTATGATGTTCATAGAACAACATCACTGTGTAACACAACACAACTGTATGATGTTCATAGACCAACATCACTGTATAACACAACACAAATGTATGATGTTCCAAGATCAATATCACTGTATAACACAACACAACTGTATGATGTCCAGAGATCAACATCACTGTGTAACACAACACAACTGTATGATGTTCCTAGATCAACATCACTGTTTAACACAACACAACTGCATGATGTTCCTAGATCAACATCACTGTATAACACAACACAACTGTATGATGTTCCTAGATCAACATCACTGTTTAACACAACACAACTGTATGATGTTCCAAGATCAACATCACTGTGTAACACAACTGTATGATGTTCCAAGATCAACATCACTGTGTAACACAACACAACTGTATGATGTTCCTAGATCAACATCACTGTGTAACACAACACAACTGTATGATGTTCCTAGATCAACATCACTGTGTAACACAACACAACTGTATGATGTTCCTAGATCAACATCACTGTATAACACAAATGTATGATGTTCCTAGACCAACATCACTGTATAACGCAACACAACTGTATGATGTTCCTAGATCAACATCAGTGTATAACACAACACTACTGTATGATGTTCCTAGATCAACATCACTGTGTAACACAACACAAATGTATGATGTTCCAAGATCAACATCACTGTATAACACAACACAACTGTATGATGTTCATAGATCAACATCACTGTATAACACAACACAACTGTATGATGTTCATAGATCAACATCACTGTATAACACAACTGTATGATGTTCAAAGATCAACATAACTGTATAACACAACTGCATGATGTTCATAGATCAACATCACTGTATAACACAACTGTATGATGTTCATAAATCAACATCACTGTATAACGCAACACAACTGTATGATGTTCCTAGATCAACATCACTGTATAACGCAACACAACTGTATGATGTTCCTAGACCAACATCACTGTATAACGCAACACAACTGTATGATGTTCCTAGATCAACATCACTGTATAACACAACACAACTGTATGATGTTCCTAGATCAACATCACTGTGTAACACAACACAACTGTATGATGTTCCTAGATCAACATCACTGTGTAACACAACTGTATGATGTTCCAAGATCAACATCACTGTATAACACAACACAACTGTATGATGTTCATAGATCAACATCAATGTATAACACAACTGTATGATGTTCATAGAACAACATCACTGTATAACACAACACAACTGTATGATGTTCCAAGATCAACATCACTGTGTAACACAACACAACTCTATGATGTTCCTTGATCAACATCACTGTGTAACTCAACACAAATGTATGATGTTCCAAGATCAACATCACTGTGTAACACAACACAAATGTATGATGTTCCAAGATCAACATCACTGTATAACACAACACAACTGTATGATGTTCCTAGATCAACGTATAACACAACTGTATGATGTTCATAGAACAACATCACTGTATAACACAACACAACTGTATGATGTTCATAGAACAACATCACTGTGTAACACAACACAACTGTATGATGTTCATAGACCAACATCACTGTATAACACAACACAACTGTATGATGTTCCTAGATCAACGTATAACACAACTGTATGATGTTCATAGACCAACATCACTGTATAACACAACACAACTGTATGATGTTCCTAGATCAACGTATAACACAACTGTATGATGTTCATAGACCAACATCCCTGTATAACACAACTGTATGATGTTCATAGACCAACATCACTGTATAACACAACACAACTGTATGATGTTCCAAGATCAACATCACTGTGTAACACAACACAACTCTATGATGTTCCTTGATCAACATCACTGTGTAACTCAACACAAATGTATGATGTTCCAAGATCAACATCACTGTGTAACACAACACAAATGTATGATGTTCCAAGATCAACATCACTGTATAACACAACACAACTGTATGATGTTCATAGAACAACATCACTGTGTAACACAACACAACTGTATGATGTTCATAGACCAACATCACTGTATAACACAACACAAATGTATGATGTTCCAAGATCAATATCACTGTATAACACAACACAACTGTATGATGTCCAGAGATCAACATCACTGTGTAACACAACACAACTGTATGATGTTCCTAGATCAACATCACTGTTTAACACAACACAACTGCATGATGTTCCTAGATCAACATCACTGTATAACACAACACAACTGTATGATGTTCCTAGATCAACATCACTGTTTAACACAACACAACTGTATGATGTTCCAAGATCAACATCACTGTGTAACACAACTGTATGATGTTCCAAGATCAACATCACTGTGTAACACAACACAACTGTATGATGTTCCTAGATCAACATCACTGTGTAACACAACACAACTGTATGATGTTCCTAGATCAACATCACTGTGTAACACAACACAACTGTATGATGTTCCTAGATCAACATCACTGTATAACACAAATGTATGATGTTCCTAGACCAACATCACTGTATAACGCAACACAACTGTATGATGTTCCTAGATCAACATCAGTGTATAACACAACACTACTGTATGATGTCAATAGATCAACATCAGTGTATAACACAACACAACTGTATGATGTCAATAGATCAACATCAGTGTATAACACAACACTACTGTATGATGTCAATAGATCAACATCAGTGTATAACACAACACAACTGTATGATGTTCCTAGATCAACATCACTGTATAACACAACACAACTGTATGATGTTCATAGATCAACATCGCTGTGTAACACAACACAACTGTATGCTGTCAATAGATCAACATCAGTGTATAACACAACACAACTGTATGATGTTCATAGATCAACATAACTTTATGATGTTCATAGATCAACATCACTGTATAACACAACTGTATGATGTTCCTAGATCAACATCACTGTACAACACAACTGTATGATGTTCCTAGATCAACATCACTGTATAACACAACACAACTGTATGATGTCCATAGATCAACATCACTGTATAACACAACACAACTGTATGATGTTCATAGATCAACATCACTGTATAACACAACTGTATGATGTTCATAAATCAACATCACTGTATAACGCAACACAACTGTATGATGTTCCTAGATCAACATCACTGTATAACGCAACACAACTGTATGATGTTCCTAGATCAACATCACTGTATAACACAACACAACACAACTGTATGATGTTCCTAGATCAACATCACTGTGTAACACAACACAACTGTATGATGTTCATAGACCAACATCACTGTATAACACAACACAACTGTATGATGTTCCTAGATCAACATCACTGTGTAACACAACACAAATGTATGATGTTCCAAGATCAACATTACTGTGTAACACAACACAACTGTATGATGTTCCTAGATCAACGTATAACACAACTGTATGATGTTCATAGAACAACATCACTGTATAACACAACACAACTGTATGATGTTCATAGACCAACGTATAACACTACTGTATGATGTTCATAGAACAACATCACTGTATAACACAACACTACTGTATGATGTTCATAGACCAACATCACTGTATAACACAACACAACTGTATGATGTTCCTAGATCAACATCCCTGTGTAACACAACACAAATGTATGATGTTCCAAGATCAACATCACTGTATAACACAACACAACTGTATGATGTTCCAAGATAAACATCACTGTATAACACAACACAACTGTATGATGTTCCAAGATAAACATCACTGTGTAACATAACACAACTGTATGATGTTCCAAGATCAACATCACTGTGTAACACAACACAACTGTATGATGTTCATAGATCAACATCACTGTATAACACAACACAACTGTATGATGTTCATAGATCAACATCACTGTATAACACAACTGTATGATGTTCAAAGATCAACATAACTGTATAACACAACTGCATGATGTTCATAGATCAACATCACTGTATAACACAACTGTATGATGTTCATAAATCAACATCACTGTATAACGCAACACAACTGTATGATGTTCCTAGATCAACATCACTGTATAACGCAACACAACTGTATGATGTTCCTAGACCAACGTCACTGTATAACGCAACACAACTGTATGATGTTCCTAGATCAACATCACTGTATAACACAACACAACTGTATGATGTTCCTAGATCAACATCACTGTGTAACACAACACAACTGTATGATGTTCCTAGATCAACATCACTGTGTAACACAACTGTATGATGTCCATAGATCAACATCACTGTATAACACAACACAACTGTATGATGTTCATAGACCAACATCACTGTATAACACAACACAACTGTATGATGTTCCTAGATCAACATCACTGTGTAACACAACACAAATGTATGATGTTCCAAGATCAACATCACTGTGTAACACAACACAACTGTATGATGTTCCTAGATCAACGTATAACACAACTGTATGATGTTCATAGAACAACATCACTGTATAACACAACACAACTGTATGATGTTCATAGACCAACGTATAACACAACTGTATGATGTTCATAGAACAACATCACTGTATAACACAACACTACTGTATGATGTTCATAGACCAACATCACTGTATAACACAACACAACTGTATGATGTTCATAGACAAACATCACTGTATAACACAACACAACTGTATGATGTTCCTAGATCAACATCACTGTGTAACACAACACAAATGTATGATGTTCCAAGATCAACATCACTGTATAACACAACACAACTGTATGATGTTCATAGACCAACATCACTGTATAACACAACACAACTGTATGATGTTCCAAGATAAACATCACTGTGTAACACAACACAACTGTATGATGTTCCAAGATCAACATCACTGTATAACACAACACAACTGTATGATGTTCATAGATCAACATCACTGTATAACACAACTGTATGATGTTCAAAGATCAACATAACTGTATAACACAACTGCATGATGTTCATAGATCAACATCACTGTATAACACAACTGTATGATGTTCATAAATCAACATCACTGTATAACGCAACACAACTGTATGATGTTCCTAGATCAACATCACTGTATAACGCAACACAACTGTATGATGTTCCTAGATCAACATCACTGTATAACACAACACAACACAACTGTATGATGTTCCTAGATCAACATCACTGTGTAACACAACACAACTGTATGATGTTCCTAGATCAACATCACTGTGTAACACAACTGTATGATGTTCCAAGATCAACATCACTGTATAACACAACACAACTGTATGATGTTCCAAGATCAACATCACTGTATAACACAACACAACTGTATGATGTTCCAAGATCAACATCACTGTATAACACAACACAACTGTATGATGTTCATAGATCAACATCAATGTATAACACAACTGTATGATGTTCATAGAACAACATCACTGTATAACACAACACAACTGTATGATGTTCCAAGATCAACATCACTGTGTAACACAACACAACTCTATGATGTTCCTAGATCAACATCACTGTATAACACAACACAACTGTATGATGTTCCTAGATCAACATCACTGTATAACACAACACAACTGTATGATGTTCCTAGATCAACATCACTGTGTAACACAACACAACTTTGTGATGTCCCTAGGTCAACATCACTGTATAACACAACTGTATGATGTTCCTAGATCAACATCAATAACACAACTGTATGATGTTCATAGACCAACATCACTGTATAACACAACACAACTGTATGATGTTCCTAGACCAACATCACTGTGTAACACAACACAACTGTATGATGTTCCAAGATCAACATCACTGTATAACACAACACAACTGTATGATGTTCATAGATCATCATCACTTATTAACACAATACATCTGTATGATGTTCCTAGATCAACATCACTGTGTAACGCAACTGTATGATGTTCCTAGATCAACATCAATAACACAACTGTATGATGTTCATAGACCAACATCACTGTATAACACAACACAACTGTATGATGTTCCTAGATCAACATCACTGTGTAACACAACACAACTGTATGATGTTCCTAGATCAACATCACTGTGTAACACAACACAACTGTATGATGTCCATAGATCAACATCACTGTGTAACACAACACAAATGTATGATGTTCCAAGATCAACATCACTGTATAACACAACACAACTGTATGATGTTCATAGATCAACATCAATGTATAACACAACTGTATGATATTCATAGACCAACATCACTGTATAACACAACACAACTGTATGATGTTCCAAGATCAACATCACTGTGTAACACAACACAAATGTATGATGTTCCAAGATCAACATCACTGTATAACACAACACAACTGTATGATGTTCATAGATCAACATCAATGTATAACACAACTGTATGATATTCATAGACCAACATCACTGTATAACACAACACAACTGTATGATGTTCCAAGATCAACACCACTGTATAACACAACACAACTCTATGATGTTCATAGATCAACATCACTGTATAACACAACTGTATGACGTTCCTAGATCAACATCACTGTATAACACAACACAACTGTATGATGTTCCTAGATCAACATCACTGTGTAACACAACTGTATGATGTTCCAAGATCAACATCACTGTATAACACAACACAACTGTATGATGTTCATAGATCAACATCAATGTATAACACAACTGTATGATGTTCATAGAACAACATCACTGTATAACACAACACAACTGTATGATGTTCCAAGATCAACATCACTGTGTAACACAACACAACTCTATGATGTTCCTAGATCAACATCACTGTATAACACAACACAACTGTATGATGTTCCTAGATCAACATCACTGTATAACACAACACAACTGTATGATGTTCCTAGATCAACATCACTGTGTAACACAACACAACTTTGTGATGTCCCTAGGTCAACATCACTGTATAACACAACACAAATGTATGATGTTCCAAGATCAACATCACTGTATAACACAACTGTATGATGTTCCTAGATCAACATCAATAACACAACTGTATGATGTTCATAGACCAACATCACTGTATAACACAACACAACTGTATGATGTTCCTAGACCAACATCACTGTGTAACACAACACAACTGTATGATGTTCCAAGATCAACATCACTGTATAACACAACACAACTGTATGATGTTCATAGATCAACATCACTTATTAACACAATACAACTGTATGATGTTCCTAGATCAACATCACTGTGTAACGTAACACAACTGTATGATGTTCCTAGATCAACATCACTGTGTAACACAACACAACTGTATGATGTTCCTAGATCAACATCACTGTGTAACACAACACAACTGTATGATGTCCATAGATCAACATCACTGTGTAACACAACACAAATGTATGATGTTCCAAGATCAACATCACTGTATAACACAACACAACTGTATGACGTTCCTAGATCAACATCACTGTATAACACAACACAACTGTATGATGTTCCAAGATCAACATCACTGTATAACACAACACAACTGTATGATGTTCATAGATCAACATCAATGTATAACACAACTGTATGATATTCATAGACCAACATCACTGTATAACACAACACAACTGTATGATGTTCCAAGATCAACATCACTGTGTAACACAACACAAATGTATGATGTTCCAAGATCAACATCACTGTATAACACAACACAACTGTATGATGTCCATAGATCAACATCACTGTATAACACAACACAACTGTATGATGTCCATAGATCAACATCACTGTATAACACAACACAACTGTATGATGTTCATAGACCAACATCACTGTATAACACAACACAACTGTATGATGTTCCTAGATCAACATCACTGTGTAACACAACACAAATGTATGATGTTCCAAGATCAACATCACTGTGTAACACAACACAACTGTATGATGTTCCTAGATCAACGTATAACACAACTGTATGATGTTCATAGAACAACATCACTGTATAACACAACACAACTGTATGATGTTCATAGACCAACGTATAACACAACTGTATGATGTTCATAGAACATCATCACTGTATAACACAACACTACTGTATGATGTTCATAGACCAACATCACTGTATAACACAACACAACTGTATGATGTTCATAGACCAACATCACTGTATAACACAACACAACTGTATGATGTTCCTAGATCAACATCACTGTGTAACACAACACAAATGTATGATGTTCCAAGATCAACATCACTGTATAACACAACACAACTGTATGATGTTCATAGATCAACATCACTGTATAACACAACACAACTGTATGATGTTCATAGATCAACATCACTGTATAACACAACTGTATGATGTTCAAAGATCAACATAACTGTATAACACAACTGCATGATGTTCATAGATCAACATCACTGTATAACACAACTGTATGATGTTCATAAATCAACATCACTGTATAACGCAACACAACTGTATGATGTTCCTAGATCAACATCACTGTATAACGCAACACAACTGTATGATGTTCCTAGACCAACATCACTGTATAACGCAACACAACTGTATGATGTTCCTAGATCAACATCACTGTATAACACAACACAACTGTATGATGTTCCTAGATCAACATCACTGTGTAACACAACACAACTGTATGATGTTCCTAGATCAACATCACTGTGTAACACAACTGTATGATGTTCCAAGATCAACATCACTGTATAACACAACACAACTGTATGATGTTCATAGATCAACATCAATGTATAACACAACTGTATGATGTTCATAGAACAACATCACTGTATAACACAACACAACTGTATGATGTTCCAAGATCAACATCACTGTGTAACACAACACAACTCTATGATGTTCCTTGATCAACATCACTGTGTAACTCAACACAAATGTATGATGTTCCAAGATCAACATCACTGTGTAACACAACACAAATGTATGATGTTCCAAGATCAACATCACTGTATAACACAACACAACTGTATGATGTTCCTAGATCAACGTATAACACAACTGTATGATGTTCATAGAACAACATCACTGTATAACACAACACAACTGTATGATGTTCATAGAACAACATCACTGTGTAACACAACACAACTGTATGATGTTCATAGACCAACATCACTGTATAACACAACACAACTGTATGATGTTCCTAGATCAACGTATAACACAACTGTATGATGTTCATAGACCAACATCACTGTATAACACAACACAACTGTATGATGTTCCTAGATCAACGTATAACACAACTGTATGATGTTCATAGACCAACATCCCTGTATAACACAACTGTATGATGTTCATAGACCAACATCACTGTATAACACAACACAACTGTATGATGTTCCAAGATCAACATCACTGTGTAACACAACACAACTCTATGATGTTCCTTGATCAACATCACTGTGTAACTCAACACAAATGTATGATGTTCCAAGATCAACATCACTGTGTAACACAACACAAATGTATGATGTTCCAAGATCAACATCACTGTATAACACAACACAACTGTATGATGTTCATAGAACAACATCACTGTGTAACACAACACAACTGTATGATGTTCATAGACCAACATCACTGTATAACACAACACAAATGTATGATGTTCCAAGATCAATATCACTGTATAACACAACACAACTGTATGATGTCCAGAGATCAACATCACTGTGTAACACAACACAACTGTATGATGTTCCTAGATCAACATCACTGTTTAACACAACACAACTGCATGATGTTCCTAGATCAACATCACTGTATAACACAACACAACTGTATGATGTTCCTAGATCAACATCACTGTTTAACACAACACAACTGTATGATGTTCCAAGATCAACATCACTGTGTAACACAACTGTATGATGTTCCAAGATCAACATCACTGTGTAACACAACACAACTGTATGATGTTCCTAGATCAACATCACTGTGTAACACAACACAACTGTATGATGTTCCTAGATCAACATCACTGTGTAACACAACACAACTGTATGATGTTCCTAGATCAACATCACTGTATAACACAAATGTATGATGTTCCTAGACCAACATCACTGTATAACGCAACACAACTGTATGATGTTCCTAGATCAACATCAGTGTATAACACAACACTACTGTATGATGTCAATAGATCAACATCAGTGTATAACACAACACAACTGTATGATGTCAATAGATCAACATCAGTGTATAACACAACACTACTGTATGATGTCAATAGATCAACATCAGTGTATAACACAACACAACTGTATGATGTTCCTAGATCAACATCACTGTATAACACAACACAACTGTATGATGTTCATAGATCAACATCGCTGTGTAACACAACACAACTGTATGCTGTCAATAGATCAACATCAGTGTATAACACAACACAACTGTATGATGTTCATAGATCAACATAACTTTATGATGTTCATAGATCAACATCACTGTATAACACAACTGTATGATGTTCCTAGATCAACATCACTGTACAACACAACTGTATGATGTTCCTAGATCAACATCACTGTATAACACAACACAACTGTATGATGTCCATAGATCAACATCACTGTATAACACAACACAACTGTATGATGTTCATAGATCAACATCACTGTATAACACAACTGTATGATGTTCATAAATCAACATCACTGTATAACGCAACACAACTGTATGATGTTCCTAGATCAACATCACTGTATAACGCAACACAACTGTATGATGTTCCTAGATCAACATCACTGTATAACACAACACAACACAACTGTATGATGTTCCTAGATCAACATCACTGTGTAACACAACACAACTGTATGATGTTCATAGACCAACATCACTGTATAACACAACACAACTGTATGATGTTCCTAGATCAACATCACTGTGTAACACAACACAAATGTATGATGTTCCAAGATCAACATTACTGTGTAACACAACACAACTGTATGATGTTCCTAGATCAACGTATAACACAACTGTATGATGTTCATAGAACAACATCACTGTATAACACAACACAACTGTATGATGTTCATAGACCAACGTATAACACAACTGTATGATGTTCATAGAACAACATCACTGTATAACACAACACTACTGTATGATGTTCCTAGATCAACATCACTGTATAACACAACACAACTGTATGATGTTCCTAGATCAACATCACTGTATAACACAACACAACTGTATGATGTTCCTAGATCAACATCACTGTGTAACACAACACAACTTTGTGATGTCCCTAGGTCAACATCACTGTATAACACAACACAAATGTATGATGTTCCAAGATCAACATCACTGTATAACACAACTGTATGATGTTCCTAGATCAACATCAATAACACAACTGTATGATGTTCATAGACCAACATCACTGTATAACACAACACAACTGTATGATGTTCCTAGACCAACATCACTGTGTAACACAACACAACTGTATGATGTTCCAAGATCAACATCACTGTATAACACAACACAACTGTATGATGTTCATAGATCAACATCACTTATTAACACAATACAACTGTATGATGTTCCTAGATCAACATCACTGTGTAACGTAACACAACTGTATGATGTTCCTAGATCAACATCACTGTGTAACACAACACAACTGTATGATGTTCCTAGATCAACATCACTGTGTAACACAACACAACTGTATGATGTCCATAGATCAACATCACTGTGTAACACAACACAAATGTATGATGTTCCAAGATCAACATCACTGTATAACACAACACAACTGTATGACGTTCCTAGATCAACATCACTGTATAACACAACACAACTGTATGATGTTCCAAGATCAACATCACTGTATAACACAACACAACTGTATGATGTTCATAGATCAACATCAATGTATAACACAACTGTATGATATTCATAGACCAACATCACTGTATAACACAACACAACTGTATGATGTTCCAAGATCAACATCACTGTGTAACACAACACAAATGTATGATGTTCCAAGATCAACATCACTGTATAACACAACACAACTGTATGATGTTCATAGATCAACATCAATGTATAACACAACTGTATGATATTCATAGACCAACATCACTGTATAACACAACACAACTGTATGATGTTCCAAGATCAACACCACTGTATAACACAACACAACTGTATGACGTTCCTAGATCAACATCACTGTATAACACAACACAACTGTATGATGTTCCTAGATCAACATCACTGTATAACACAACTGTATGATGTTCCTAGATCAACATCACTGTATAACACAACTGTATGATGTTCCTAGATCAACATCACGGTATAACACAACACAACTGTATGATGTCCATAGATCAACATCACTGTATAACACAACTGTATGATGTTCCTAGATCAACATCACTGTATAACACAACTGTATGATGTTCCTAGATCAACATCACTGTGTAACACAACACAACTGTATGATGTTCATAGATCAACATCACAGTATAACGCAACACAACTGTATGATGTTCCTAGATCAACATCACTGTATAACACAACTGTATGATGTTCCTAGATCAACATCACTGTATAACACAACTGTATGATGTTCCTAGATCAACATCACTGTGTAACACAACACAACTGTATGATGTTCCTAGACCAACATCACTGTATAACGCAACACAACTGTATGATGTTCCTAGATCAACATCACTGTGTAACACAACACAACTGTATGATGTTCCTAGATCAATATCACTGTATAACACATCTGTATGATGTTCCTAGATCAACATCACTGTATAACACAACACAACTGTATGATGTTCATAGATCAACATCACTGTATAACACAACACTACTGTATGATGTCAATAGATCAACATCACTGTATAACACAACACAACTGTATGATGTCAATAGATCAACATCAGTGTATAACACAACACTACTGTATGATGTCAATAGATCAACATCACTGTATAACACAACACAACTGTATGATGTCAATAGATCAACATCAGTGTATAACACAACACTACTGCATGATGTCAATAGATCAACATCAGTGTATAACACAACACAACTGTATGATGTTCCTAGATCAACATCACTGTATAACACAACACAACTGTATGATGTTCATAGATCAACATCACTGTACAACACAACTGTATGATGTTCCTAGATCAACATCACTGTGTAACACAACACAACTGTATGATGTCAATAGATCAACATCAGTGTATAACACAACACAACTGTATGATGTTCATAGATCAACATCACTGTATAACGCAACACAACTGTATGATGTTCATAGATCAACATCACTGTATAACACAACACAACTGTATGATGTCCATAGGTCAAAAATGTTACATGTTCCTTATAGCCTCATCACCGACCATAAGCGTCATGTCACAGTAAAAGCAAATAAACTCCATTATAATTATTGAAGCGTTCACTGCAGCGCGTTGCAGAGCGCCAAAAATAAACTTTTTATTTCGCGCTGCACCGGTTCAGAAAATGTAACTGTTTTTGATTTTGACGCGTCCCGTACAGACAGCCTGACGCGTGTTAAGGCACGTAGCGTCATCGGACGCACCTGTAGACATTGCGTGAGACTAAACTGATGTGTGCTTCACATTTAACCACATAAAGTACTCAAACCAATTGTAATAATGGAAGAACAAATTAAACTAAAATATTAAATATGATAATTAACACAATTAGACACTTTAAATCAAATGTACCATGTCCTGAGATTAAAAAACAATAATAATTATGATGTCCCGAGGTCAATGTATTGTAGGTTTAGCTGTTGCAGGCATATAGTTTAACAAGCAAAAGGATATACAGTTTAATTTTATTTTAACATTACCTTCATGAAAATAGCAGCATGCCTATCAAATGACATTAAGCATGCTAGCATTGGGTGATAGCAAGTTGGCAAAATCTGTACATGTGAGCATGTTTGCTAATAATCAATTTAATCATTATGTTATGGTAAAATTAAAGTAGTTTGTGCTCCAAAGCGACATATAAGTCATATTTTAAATAAATGTCTTTACCTTCACCAGTTGAATGATTTCAGATGTTGACTACAGTCTGTTGGAATTCAAAAATGGCGCACATTCAGCAGAAACAGGATGATGTCACACAGTCAGCTCTGATTGGTTGATGAATTTGACCTTTAGCACCTCCCTTGTTGACCCTGAAAAAATGAGGAAGTGCAGCCTAGCACACAATATTCATGTACATACTTGTAAATAGTAAAAGTTATGCATGCAAATAATACACATGGAACAAAATTTAAATGTAATATAATTAGGGCTGTTTGTTTAACGCGTTAATTCAGTGTGATTAATTACCCTAAAAAATAGTGCATTAAAAAAAAAAAATCTTTCATGTTACTTTATGTTCAATAATATGAAAATAAACAGTTTACTGCTTTCTAAAGCCACTTTTTTTTTTTTTTTTTGTATTGTCTTATCAATGCTGGACTCATCTGCCACAATAATGTAATGTGTTTTAATTATCTGAATTATTATATTTATAATATATATATATATATATATATATATATATATATATATATATATATATATATAATATTTATAATTCTGTAACAATTATATATTGAATTATTTTTCTTTGAGGTCCTTTTGATTATACATGCAATTAATTCAATTAATTCATATATTTAATTTGATCAAACTTTTTAATAGATAAACAGTCCTAAATATAAGACATGAAATTTCAAGACATTGTATCTATTTATGGGATACATGGAATTTGTACATTTTTAAAAAGCTAGTAAAATTTGAAAATGTAATATAGCAAGTTAGAAGGTCCCTTGGATAATTAACAACATTAGCTGAGAGATCATTTCTTTCATATGTAAGCAGAATAGACTGAAATATTCCCAAAAGAATCACAGTTGAATCAATGGCTTGTGAATCATAATCGAATCAGGAAATCTGTATCGATACCCCACTCTACATTTGACAACCCACATTTAAATCTCAATGCCAACTGAGCTGTCTGCAAACGTTTAGTAAACCTTAAAAGTCTACAATTTTTGTGTATGTTCAGTGTCTTGGTCATTATTCTGACACTAGACTGATATGACGTCATCTCATGTGAATATACATTGTTTTAATCATATTTATGAAAGTGCTGGTTTTAATGAGTGCACCTTCAACAGTTTGTGCAGCACATTTCAGGATATTTATTTACCCGTCACAATGTTTTTTTCAGAATATGGATTTCTTTACATTTCAAGTAACTGATTTAACTGAACTTATCAGTTTTAACTGATTCTGAATGTTTCTATACTCATGACTGCGTAATTGTATGTTGGTATGTCATGTGTAACTTTATGTCGCCTTGTACCCTGCGCCTTATCTTGGCCAGGTCGCGGTTGCAAATGAGAACCTGTTCTCAACCGATTAACCTGGTTAAATAAAGGTAAATAAGTAGTGATCAGATAATTATTAAAGAAGGTCTTTCTCCTCCGTCTTCAGTGTTGTTCTGTTCGTCTCTCTTTCCTGTTTGGACTCCATTTGACTCTCTTGGAAGAGGAAAGGGTTGCCATGGCAACGACAGCTGAAGTGGAAAAGGCTTTTTTTGTAATTGGGCTGATGGACTGTGTGTGTTGGGCGAACAGATGGGCTTTCTTTTCTTTTTGTGCTCAACAAAAGAGCGATTTGTCCCCAGGGTTTCATGAGAAATCAGCACACTTCTCCTTTTTTTTTATCTCTTTTGGGCTTTTATTGCCATCTGCTTAAAACTGTTGCAATTATATCCCGCTGAAATCTCTTTATGACCCTAATCAGGCTGACTCTAGTGGAATACCTTTGACCTCTTACGCGGACTACTTCTATGTTGGGCCCTCACCCTGATCACACGTTTGAAGCCTGGTGAAAGTCTTTGGTCTGTCGTCAAACCTCACAGCTGTGAAAACAACTGTTTTTGGTAAAGGAGGAAAATATTTTGCTTTTAAAAGTGAGAATTTGACAAAAAAGTCTCTGTGTTCCAGAAAGAGATCTTTGTTGTCAAGTTTGTAAAAACACAAATAATGTTTACAGTAATGCACTTACAGTGTAAGTCTATGGGGCATTGCTACAGTATGGGATAAATGTCAACATGCATTTTTTTGCCACAAGACAAAAATCAAGTGTAACATGAGATGAGTGCGATTCATTTGTTTTCGTACTTTGTAAATTTCATCCTCCTGTTAATTTCATGCATAGCTAGTGAACATGCTAACTTTCATGCGGTATGTTAGCGGTATGTTAAAGCTATCAGAAAGAGAATATTTAAATTCAAACACTGGAAATAAACACATATTAACCTATTTGTTGTGTTCTGGTCATTTTGACCTGAACAGATGTTTTTTTTTTTTTTTTTCATCCAATTGGAAAGAAAATTTAGAAAATGTAGGTTTTACTTCAATATGTTACGCTTTATGGTCCCAGTCAAAAATGGCCGGCCATTGGAAATTAATGGACTAGACTATATTTATTGTAATATTAAGTGTTCAGGAGCATCCCAATCCTTTAGATGAGCACATATGTGGATATCCTCAGACATGAGCGCGCACACACACGCACGCACGCACGCACGCACTCGGTGCGTTGAGAATTGAACCCTTTACTGACAGCACTCAGTCTCCTGAACTGAGAACTAAACGTTGCGTATAGCGAACCCAAAATTCAACGTCCACACATGTGGACACGGGGTCACAAGAGGTTCAAGATTTAATTAAAGATTTTCCCATTTATTTATTCAGCTAGCTGGAGGATAACATGTCACAGCAGAACACTTGAAATATTGTCAACTAACCAATGAGGTGTTTTTATATTCTTCTGTATAAATTCTGCAACATTTAATAGGTGGTGGAAATAATTAAAGGCGTTGGAAATAATTACAAATTTGCAGACAGAATTAATGGTTTGAGAATTTTTTATTTGAAATGTCAGTGTTCGAGAGAAAGAAAAAAATGGGCAATATAAATATTAGCATAAGAAATAAGGGGAGCACACAGGGGGCAGGAATCGCAGCATTTTAAGTGATGTCACAGCAGGATTAGAGTCTCAGAACACACAGATATAATAGAGCTATTCAGATTCTTCATTTAGACATTAAGCATTTGCACGTGTAAGCACAACAGAGATTCACAAAATTATGTTGTCTATTCATGGAAAGAGAAAGAAGTCAGACAAGAAAAGAAGAGAAAGTTTGAACACAAAAATATATGCATAACATCACAACTTCTAGACTAAGAGTGAGTCACTATTTATTTTCGTAAGTAAAAGTTAAACTGTTTATTTACAAGTGCGTTAGTTGACCTTCATAGTACTAAAGAACTGCATTGGTAACACATAATAGTGTGTTTGAAAAGTGTATTTTGTCTTGTTAATTTTTTATCTTTTTGTCGATTTTTTTCTGAAAAACAAAATAATGTGACATTCCAGTAGTAAGCATTCCTATGAGCTGTTTTTAAGGGCTGATTGCTATTTACATAGGATAGTCATGCCAAGGGTACAAGCACGGATGCAAATTTATATTTAAATGGATTATCTGTAAGTACTTTCACCTCCTTTCCAAAGTGGCATCTGGTCTTGATTGATTGGTTTGTACTAACTGTCATGTCTGTACATTCAGTGAGTGTAAGATTGTTCCAACTTTTGACTCACATTTCTCCCTCTTTTCTATGGCTCTGTCCCAATACCGAGTGAGCTGACTTGCTGTCTACTAAGGCAGCATCTTTGTTAGATAGATACATGTGATCAACATTTCTCTTGACTCTTGAATTGAGACAAAAAATGATACATACCTACCTTTTGGAACAGTGTCAGGAGCATGCCTATAATAACTTCAAATGCTGCCTAGGTAGGCAGCTCACTAGATTTTGGAACAGCATAAGGAGCACGCCTATGATAACAACAAATGCTACCTAGGTAGGCAGCTCAATAGATTTTGGAACAGCGTCAGGAGCACGCCTATGTTAACTTCAAATGCTATCTAGGTAGGCAGCTCACTAGATTTTGGAACAGCATAAGGAGCACGCCTATGATAACAACAAATGCTACCTAGGTAGGCAGCTCAATAGATTTTGGAACAGCGTCAGGAGCACGCCTATGTTAACTTCAAATGCTATCTAGGTAGGCAGCTCACTAGATTTTGGAACAGCATAAGGACACGCCTATGATAACTTCAAATGCTGCCTAGGTAGGCAGCTCACTAGATTTTTGAACAGTGTAAGAAGCACGCCTATGTTAACTTCAAATGCTGCCTAGGTAGGCAGCTCACTAGATTTGGGAACAGCGTAAGGAGCACACCTATGATAACTTCAAATGCTGCCTAGGTAGGTAGCTCACTAGATTTGGGAACAGCGTGAGGAGCACGCCTATGATAACAACAAATGCTACCTAGGTAGGCAGCTCACTAGATTTTGGAACAGCGTCAGGAGCACGCCTATGTTAACTTCAAATGCTGCCTAGGTAGGCAGCTCACTAGATTTTGGAACAGAGGTTTTGTCTACAGTATATCTCTGTGGATCTGAATTGTTATTACAGGGAGACTTTATCACGGACGGACAGCTTAAGAAATATTTCAGCATTTTTCAAAATAATAGCAGATACCCATAATGAGTATCATTACTTACACATCTTATTACAACCAGCACTGATAAAGAGAGCTTGAACACTTCATGATAACCAGAAAATACTGAATTCTACAGAAGATACGGCCACCGCGCAGTGGACTTACATGAAACTGGTTTCTCGACACTTCCATTACGACTCGGACAAGAAGAGTCACTAATGTGCCGAGAAATCATTCAGGTAACGTTGAAGAAAACAACCAAACTCTGGCTCAGAATCCATTCTTCAAAAAATACAATGGGTTATCTTGAAAGGTCACATCCATGAGATGTTCTTAGATGGGCGTTTGTAGGCGTCAGGTGACGTGTAGATTACCTATAGCGCAAAAAAAACAGCATGCAGCTAAAATCACCTGACTTCAATGGCAACACCTCTCATAAACTGGTCCATAGTGGTATTTTTAGGTAACAACAATCTTAAGAAACAAAACTTCTTTGTTAATAATTAAAAAAAAATAAAAAAGTAAGTAATAATGATACACTTAACACATATTGCAACAGCGTATTGGGCACGTCAAGAAATGCATGGTCGTTGTGTCTTTGTATAAAACAATAAAAACAACATTTATAACACATTTCTGCTCTAAGTCCAGGTGTAATGGGACGGTTTAACATGATCACGGTAAAGTACTGTAAATACATAATTGGCTAGATATACGCAGGAGTATAGTGTTGCATAAACTTGGCAAAAGTGAGAATGAAAATATGAAAAACAAAAATGGAAACCTTTTCATTCTGCAAGATTCAGAAATTGAAATGAATCGGATCGTCGACGTGACAATAATTTTTACAGTACTTGTGCAGTAAACACGTGCGTTACACAGGGTAAAACACTCAAAAGAAATCGCTAGATAAACCAAAGGTTAGATCGTAGAGTTGTG